>JAECUM010093033.1:2500-202402 GCA_016617855.1 Megalonaias nervosa | reverse complement strand
AAACAACATCAAATACTGGACCAAACTTTGTGAATGGCTCGCACTTAGGATAAGGAAGAATTCTATTGATTTCTGGATCAGACAGTAAAAAGCCTGGTTCAGGAAGAAGAAAAATTATTTCTGCTCAATAACTTAAGTTCTGTATCACATTTCAGGATCAAATATTGTGGATAGCTTGCATCTGGGTAAGGAAAAAACCTGTCAACTTTAGGGTTAAAAGGTCAAAGGCCAATGTCACTGACTGGAAGAAGAAAAATGGTGTTCAAACATTTTGGATAGTATGTATGTGGGCTAAATAAAGGGGCCTTTTGATTTTGTGGTCTAAAGGTTAATGGTGAAAAAATGGTGTACACACAAACACAGTTATACATCACAGACAAGGACTAAACATTGCAGGTGGGTTGTGTGTTTGGGTAAGAAAGAATCCTATTGATTTGGAAGTCAAAATATCAAAGGTCGAGATGAAAGTGACTTATGAGAAAGAAATGGTTTCTGCACAAAAATTTTAATTCTTGACTATCTCCCTTCACCCAAACTTTCGGATGACTTGCACATTGGTTAAGAAGAAGCCTATTGATTCTGGACTCATAAGGTCAAAGGACAAGATCACTTTATACCTTGACCAAAATTTGTGGAGGCTTAGACTTAAGGTACGAAAGAGGGCAATCGATTTTGGAGTCAGAAAGTTAAAGGTCAAGGTCATTGAGGCTGAAAAGAAATGTGCTTTTGCAGAATAATTTTTGCTTTAGAATACATTTGTTGACCAAACTGTTATGGATGACTTGCAGATTCTGGGGACTACAAGTCAGATGTCATGGTCATAGTAAGAAATTAATGGTTTTGGCACAGTAACTTTAAGTTAAGACTGCATATCGTGATCAAACATCAGGGTCATTGAGACTCATTAGTTAATAATATCCTGAGTCAGTTATGTCCTGCTACGTGTCTACTGAGAAAAACTGTAATCACAAGGTTGGCCTATTATGTGCCATTCATAGTACTAATGTTTTTTATTTCATTTTTAAATAGACAGTGTCCACAACCTAGTACAAATAAAATGAATTACATATTATTTCCATTTTTTTTAATTTTCATTTTGCAGGTCAGTGTTCCTAAGTAGCGCTCTTAATCACAATCAGTTACTTCCCAGTTTTTTTTTTTTCCTTTATTTACAAAGAGAGTGTTACTTAAATGTTAGATACTGTGCTGGATAAATTGTGCAAGGAAACCTAATCATTACATGTTTATATCTGGCTGAATGCAGTAATAAGCGCTACATACATCATCAAATCAAAATATTCTTTTGATGGAGACTATTATAGAAGTCTTTGAAAATCGGCCAGCCATCCCCACCACCACAACATATCCCACTTTTGTCATGGAAAAATTTAAGCAGTTTTGGAAATTCATATTCTGCTAAACCCAGATGTGCCAAAGAGTTTGGTTGTTTGGAATATGTTTTGTGTGATGATACAGTGACTTAGGAGGTATGTGATATGATGTTCCATGATAATGTGACTGCTTCATGCAAATCAGGGCTGTTTCATTTACAGAAAGTTTGTAAACATTTGCAATTCTTGTTGGAAACAAAATGATTCCATTTAAATGTGATCTTATATCACTGTAATAGATCATAATGAAGGTAGCTTTCTCTAAAGTGGTCCAAGTGATAATGACCCTTTTTATCATTAATGTTAAAAATTATTATATATATTGCTAATTAGTTTTATAAGTTTGTTACTTCAGTTGAATAAAAAATTGCTGTATTAGTTTTCACATGGTATTAAGGTAAATGTTGTGTATGCAGTTTATCAATTATTTCAGGAACAAGGCTATATTACTGCTCTCGCTTTAATAATTCATTAATCAGCATTCTGTGTTGACATATATACATATTACATGGCACAAATGTACTCTTTGTATAGGTTAATTTGAGAACAGAACCAGTGATGGTATGTCAGGCAGACACAAAGTAACAGCTGGGTGGGGTAATCTTAAAAACATGTTATCAGTATGTATATTCAGAGTAAGAATTTAAACAGGAAAATATTTGATGAATTGACCAGTAACCTCAGTTTAGAAACATTGCTCTTCAGAGGTCATGCACACACATCATTGCTAGTGTTTTTGGTGCACTTCTTCAACATTATTTTCAACATGGAAGGAAGTATAGGAGCTTTTAAAGTTGTAATTGGTTGCTGAGTGATAATCTTGCATGAACCTGTTTCAGTGAAGGGATTTATATTTTTACTTTGGAAGATTTGCCATTGTGCTGTTTTGTATATATAATTTGTAATGTATGCTTGACCTTTGTCTGTCCATGATTAATGATAGAGTTTTAGTGTGTACCTGATTTTGTCTTGTTTGTAAGTTATAAATAGATATTTCCTTGGTTTTGGGTTCAAAACCTACACTTGATTATGACTTTAGAAGGTTCTAGAAGCAAACTTGTTGACAGTTTGGAGTAATTTTAGATTAAGATGGTTGAGGTTTTTTTTTCAGATATTGCTGTTGCATCATAGGAGCAAGTGGGAATGTATATAAGTTGAGATTAACAAGATTATTCATTCTTGCTTTGATTTTAGTCTGTTGACTTATTTACTATTGTGTTCAGATAAAATTTGAGAAGAATCGTTTATTTAAAAAATTATTAATTGGAATTACAAAGTGCTTATTAATTTTTGGGCTAAAACATTATTCGGGATTATTGAGGACTCATTCAAAGACATTCTTGATTATATCACTGTGATACATAAAGACTGCTATTACATCAGCACATTCAAGATTGGAATTCATTTGGAATATCACTGAAATTCTTTCAGAACACTATACTTTTGGACTCATGATTGAACTTTTAGGATTATTTGAGATTTAATTCACAATACTGTAGGTTCCTCTTAAAGTTTCACTTTGTAACATAAAGAATTAAATTATTTGTTGGTTTTTGTTTTGTCTGTTACTTAGTTAAAGGCCATAGAGTCATAACAGAAATTGGGGGCTCATCCATGATATTAGATTTCAGAGATATTAAAATTTTCTTTTGAAATTTAAATTGACTTTGTTTAAGAATTTCCATTGCCCCTGGTAAAGATTTTAAATTTTTGTTTGTTAATATTCCAGTGTTTAATGAACATTATAACATCTGGTCTAGGTAATTCTTTTGCATACGTTGGTAATGTTATCTTCTAAAGTGATACTGGATAGATTATTTGGAAACCATTGAAAAAATCTTTAATTAACTCAGTGATGCAAATTTGACAATTAATTTAGGTACAAGTGGGTTTTGCCATGCTTGTGTTACATTTGTAGGACGTATTGTGGGATGTGGTCAAGTTAAACTTGTAGAAGTTAAGGTCAAGGCTATCTCTGAATTCCCAGTCCCTTTCAGTATAAAGTGACTGATGCAATTTTGGAATATAGATGGATATTATCAGAAATTTTGATCAAATTATTCCATAATTGCTGAAGCCCTGACCAGTTTGTTGAGTAAGAAATCCAAGTTTCATTTTGTCAGAGGTTAATTTCTTTCAGCTCCAAACTTGTCAGTTATTTAAAATAGCTGTTGATGCAAGTGATGGTGGAGTATTGATTCAAGAAGATAAAAATGGTGTACATCATCCAGCATCATGCTGTTGCAGAGTACCTGCCATACTATGGAAGAGACACTTGGTTGACTTGTTTGCATCAAAGCTAAACAACAAGCTTCCCATTTCACCATTCCCCTAATCTCAGGCCAGTGGGCTTGGGCAGTGGACACCTTCAGCCTGAATTCAGATAATAACAATAATAATAATGTGGACTCAGTACAGTGCCTACTCTTTGGAAGCTCTAAGTGCTTTATAATATTAGATAACATTTAAAAACATACAGCAACAAGATTACAACAACAAACACCATCAAATTATAAAACAAAAACATGAATGTTGATGATAATTAAGAAGGTAAACATTATTAAGTCTTAGTAAGTGTGGTCTTGTAATTGAAATAGGCAAGTTTTTAAGAGTACTCTTGAATGAGGACACAGTGTTCTTGTGTCTAAGATGTATGGGCAATTTGTTCTCTGCTGGGCCTTGGTAAGCAAAAGAACATTGTCCATATGACTTTGTTTAACAGTGGGAACATTGAGAATGTGAGTGTCAGAAGAGAAGCATAAGTTTCAAGATGGGGTGAACACGAGGGTGAGGTCAGATACATATATTGAACTGGAGCCAGTCAACTAAATTTAGCATAGTGAACAGATTTTGTGTTTGATTCTGGATTGAACAGGTAGCCAGTGAAGGTTACAAAGCAGGGGAGGTGTGCTCAGTTCTTCATACTCTAAGGATGATCCAAGTAGTCCTGTTTTGAATTTTATGAAGTTTCTGTAGTAGATACCGAGACGAACCCGATGGAACTGACTTACAATAGTTCAGTCTTAAAAAGTACTAAGGAACACAGGTGTTTTAGTGGCATCAACTGAAAGAAAACTGAATGGAGTTGATGCATCTCAGCTCCAGATGTGCAGCCTTGCATATGTTCATTATATGTTGGTGAAATGAGAGCATACTGTCAAGAGTGACACCTAGGTTTCATACTGACTGTGTGAATTTAATGTTGGTATTGATGATACTTATTGTTTGAGGTGAAGGATGTGAATGAGAAAGTCTGTTCATAGTGATGAGAATGGATTCAGTTTTATCTTGTTACATATCATCCATGACTTCACATCAGAAATGCATCTCTTTGCTCCTTGGATGGTAGCCTCAGCCTCAGCTGGGTAGCTAGATTTGTATATTTAAATGTAGGAAGATGATGACTGAATGGATGTGGAGGCCTACACTCTGATCTGTTTGGGTGGTCTGGTCAGCCCCGGTCCCTGTCCAGTTTTATTACTTGTGTAACTTATCTGAGGGAATTGATCTGGTTGATTAATTTGTTCAACTAATCACTTTGTCTTGTCAGTGAGAGGTTTAAATACCCCTTTGTTGCAGGTGTCACCAGTGCAGCCAGTATTGCTACATGTTGGGTCAGGTGACAATTGTATTGATGAGACATTATTGCAGCATCCGGGTTTCGAATGATACCATTGTCTTGCAGCGGGGATTAGGCTAAAACAGTGGATAAAACATTATTATAGAAAACTATGTTTTAAATATTGTTTTAAACAAAGAAACAACAAGAATACACTTGTGAATTATTATTTCAATTTGTTTTCTATACTGTAGATAAAGTTAGTGTATGTAATGCTAAGCATCAGACTGCCATGTTAGTATACAATGTGTTTAATTTTATTGTGTTGCACTAATGATTGGTGATATTTAAATGATGCTGCACAAAAACACATCGGTAATCCATTGTGATGTGTAACAGTCATGTAGCAGGGGTTGGTCATGGTTTATGACATATTCAGTAACAAGCAAGGGCAGCGAAAAGAAGAAAGTGTTTCCTCAAAAATTTTTAAAATTTCAGCAATTTGTCTGGGTGGCCAGAATGTCAGAGTTTTGATGGGAGGAAATATAATAAATTAAGTTAAGATGCCAGGACTCCCATTTAAACAGAGATGTTAATCCCTACTGGCTGTAGAGTATATAATTCGTGTATCATAAAAGTTCTCTATCTTTCCGATAAACGGTGCTACTAGAGAGCTCTGGATCAGATTTAGTAATTTCTATCATCTGATACATGAGTCTATGTTGTGATCAGATTTGTTAAAATGTTTAGACACTGGCGAATCTTTATGGTTATGGATATCACTTAAGTGTTGTTTTATTCTCACTTGGAACTCCCTTTTAGTGTCACCTATGTATTGTTTGTCACATTCATGGCAGGTGAGTAAGCAGATGACATTTCGTGTGATACAGTGTCCTTAAATAATGTTAGGTTTATCCATTTTCATGCAGAAGCCGTGATTAATGGGTCTCACAATCTAGTACTTTGTTAGCGGAAGTTTTACCTATCAGGCCTGTGTGTTAGCTAGAAAACTTAAATTTTATTTGTTGTTTACATAATTTAGAACCAATCTTAATAAAACCACAAGACTCAGATTGGAGAGATGATATTCTGGTTTATTTAAAGCTACGCCAATTACATACTCTACAGCCATTAACATCTCTGTTTAAATGGGGGTCCAGGCATCTTTAACTTGTATATTTGAGCGTCATCAGTGTACAATATTTGAGACACCAGATTTCGACCTATGACATTTGAAAGTGGCTGGGTGTGTAGAATGAAGAGAATTGGGCAGAGAACAGAAGCTTGTGGAACACCAAAACATAGATCAACTGGGCTGGAATGTTTTCCGTTTATAGACACAATTTGTGTGCTGTTGACTAAGTAGGACTTGAACCATAGTAAGGCTGTATCGTGAATACCCAATACATGCTGGACATGGTGAAGTAATATATCATGGTCTGTTGTGTCAGATGCCACAGACAAGTCAAGGAGAGTGAGGACTGGAGTCTTTCCACTATCCAAAGCAAAGAGAAGGTCATTAACTATTTGCAAAAGGACAGTTTCAGTACTAAGGCAAAGGTAATATGCAGACTGTACATTGCTTGAAAGACTTTTTGAATTCAGATGAGATACAAGAATGGAATAGAACAACTTTCTCTAAGATTTTTTTTTAATGAAGGAGAGGTTAGAAACAGGTTGGTTGTTCTTAAATCAGTCGGATCAAGTGTCAGTTTCTTCAGAAGCTTAACAATGGCAGTTTTGAAAAATGATGGGAATTCCCCAGATGAGAGGGAAGTATTGATAACATTGGTTAGCGAAGGCAATATTGAATCTGAGCACTCAAGCAGCAAAGATGTTCATCTAGTAGATTATCTGTTATGCCTTCCTGCTGTTCAGAAAGATTCAGCAAGTGCTTCACAAAGTCTGGATCTCCACTGATCGGCTCATTTTGATAGCCCCATTGTTTGCCCCAATAATTGTGGTTACATGATCTTCGTGACCTGATGGTACACCAGTCCAGGATATTACCTCTGAGGAAGGACCTTATGTCACAGCATAGGGGCTCTTTTTTGCACAACACCTCATAGATTCTCATCCTTTATGCATGGTTTGTCTCAAGTGACAGGACAAGACTTTGAACAAAGATGCCAAGTACATCGTTCAAGCTTGGAGAGTCTTTAGATCCAAAGCCAAAGTCTTTGATGCCAGATGTAGAATCATTTGCAATTGGTGCAGTAGGAAATGGATTGATCCTAGCTCATCCTGTATGAGTGCAATGGGTGATTTTCTTCTCTTCACTTTTGAAGAGAGAAAATGTTCAGTTGCTACTATTAAGATTATAGTACATCCCTATCCAGCACGCTCAAATTTTCTAAAGGCCCAGCCATTGGTTCTGATTCCAATATTTCTGACCCTATCAGGTGTTTTGAGCAGTAGAGACCAGCATCTCACTTACTAATGCCAAGATGGAATCTCTCATGCCTTTTTTTGGTTTTCAACAAAACCAGGCAATGAACCTTTGGACAAAGCTTCTTTTGAGAACCTTACCCTTAAAACTGTTTTCTTGCTCTCCTTATTGTCTATGAGATAAAGGAGCTAGCTTCATGCTTTATCAGTAAAAGAAGGCTGTTTACAATTCAATGGGAATTTGTAGGTTAGTTTCTTTCCTTAGCCAACAAGGATTTTTTTTAAAGTAAGATAGTTTCCATTGGTAGCCCCACTCCCTATTGAGGTTCCACATCTGTGTGTGCTTGGGATCAAAATTGACTCTTATGCCTTTTTAGGGCGTTATTATTCTATCTCATCATCAGTTAGAAGGAAGTATAGGAAGCATCATTTCCTTCCATCAAAGGGCTCTGCTGATATTTCATCATCCATTATTTCATGGTGGACTGTCCAAACAATCAAGAAGGTTTATAAGGGAGGGACATTTTATTTATGAAGATTAAATGTAACCCATTCTTCAATTGACATTGCTATGGTAGCTGAATTTTGGTGATCACACACTACCTTCTCATTTTACTGTCATTTTTTGGCACATTAGAGCAAAGGCATAATTTCTTTAGCACCCATAGTTGCAGCACAAAAAGTGACCGAAAAAGATAAGTTGAATGTTGCTACTTGTAGGGTGAGTGTATCTTTGTTTATACCAGTTTTTGAGACCATCAACCTGCCTCACACCATACTGGCAGATTCAGTTATGCAATAGTACAGGTAGCATATTACTGCTATTAAAATGTGGTTGGTGGTATGTACAGCTTTATATGACATGATACTTATCTGTTGCTATTGCCAGATTCCTTCCTCCCAACCCCACTCTGATGTCTTACAATCAGCCTGTGTCCTTAAAAACGATGATGGCTACTGTGCATGGGCTTGTGACATGGGGAAGTGACTCTATTGGTGTTCTTCCAGTTCTGAACTTTATACCGTTTTGGGAGGATATAAGTTTTGCTATATGGATGAGGGTAATTTCCATCCTGGTAAGGTAAACTATGCAGTAGCAACAAACAAGTATCACATGATTAGAAATTTTGACCGCTTCGGTGGCCTAGTGATTAGAGCATCAGGATAATGTAACTGGGTGGGACATCATGCTACATGTCTGCGGCATGATGCCCCAGTGCTAGACATCACTATAAACTGCCACACTGCAGACATTGTTGCAATATGACTGAAAAATTGTTAAAGCTACGTTAAAAATCCAAATCACACACACACACTGATTAGAATTAGGCCTGCCCCTTCAAAAACATAATTCTACACATGTTAGTATGACAGCCCTAGTGCTGACTGCATTCACTGGTATAAAGATTGGAGCTGTATTCATTAATTAGTCACCCACTGCAGCCTTGGGGATATAGAATAGGACTGATGCATCTTTCTGCATGTCAGGTGACTAATGGAGGCCTTGGGAAATGTTCCATACAGATTTTCCAGCTGAGAAGATCCTGGAATTTTTTTAAAGAGTGCTGTTCAGTTAATTGTCTGTAGTCTCAAGATGATGTTACCTTAATACCACACAATTGGCTATTATGGGAAACATTCAGATATCATCAACTGTTTTATTATTTTGTGTATCCATCATGACTGTCTTGCTCAGTACAGTGAAAGTGTCTGTATATGCAAGTTTTCTTTTGTTTATCGATTTTCTTGTGCATTGTTGATAGTATAACACTGCCTTTCTAACAAATTGTGAGTCTATTTGCCTTGTATTATGACTTCTGTTATCTCGATCACTTTTCACACGTCAGTGTCAATTTTTATTTGCATCACAGGAACTGGAAGAGGAGAGGGAGCTAGAGAGGAAACGACAAATTGACTTTGTGGCATGGTTACAGGAGGTCAGGCAAAGGCGCCAGGTGATTCCACAGATATGCTTTCATATTATGAACATGTTTTTTTCGAAGATTTTCAGGGTTTTTTTTGAGTTAGTCATTAGCCTCATGGTGATAAACAAATAAAGGAAAAAATACTTTCATTGGGGGAATTTGATTATGAACCTTCCGTTAGTTTTTCAAATGAATGTATAAATCTTTAACAAACCTTTATTCTTTTTTAAAGGATTTATTGTAATTTTCTGATGAGGTTAATACTGCACAAGTGTTAATCCTGAGCTTACTAATTTATTTAAAGAAGCTAAGTGCTCAGATTGATGTACATGTCAGATAGTTTGCAGCAGAAAACTTTTGTTTTGGATCTCTCCCTCACTATCTTTGTCTACTTGACATAATATTTTGTGACATATATTCTATGCTTTAGTGACTTTTAAAAAATTTTGCATTTATAGTTCATTTCTTGTACCTGATCATGTTAGAATAATGAAACTTGATAATTAAACGCATCTATATAAGTACTGTACCCTTAGGGGACCCGGTTGGCCATGTGGTCTAAAGTGCTGACATTTACTGATCACAGCCATCTCACCACTGTCAACTTTTATTTGAGCCTCAGGCTCAGACAATGTGGTTATGTGAGAAAGCTGCCAGTAGCTTCTCAGACCTGCCAACCCTTATGATTTTGCAGTAAGTCTTATAGATAAATTTATTGTCTGCATGATATTTTATGTTTACAATAGCTGCTGCAGAGTACTATAGTCCGAGTCTATTAACCCGTTTGTTTGTACCCCCCCTACTGATTTCAATAACGGAAACCTTTAATTTGATAAAAAGTGCAAGGAACTTAGTCAATTCATTCATTGATTTATATTTTCTAACCAGACTGTGAGTAGAATGGCCATAACACCGTCATCGTCTGTACGTTTCATGCTTAACTGAAGTTTTCAGTATAATAGACGGACATGCTCGAGATCCATTTCCAGTTCCTGGACAAGTCCATTTTCAGCAAAGGGGTGTGTGCACAACTACAGATGTACATACATATGTCGTCTGCTTCCAATATTTACAGTGTCGAATCAAGCAAAGGAAAAGAATGACAACAACAAATTTTCCTTTCACGTGAATTTAACAAGCGGTTTCATTAATATGTTCATGTGTGCAAAGGGATATAATTCCAAACTCTCAACATTATGGTAATTTACGGAATTATCCAGCAATTACTGAACAGGATGAACTACATCATTATGTTTTCTGATGGAAATAAACTAGCCCATAGTGTACACAATATGGCGCCGTGTTAGTATGAAAAGTCCGTTAAGCGTGAAAGGTGCAATTGGATGCCAGTATTAGTGCCACTCTGGTCACAGTCAGGTTAGAAATTATAAATCAGTGATTCAGTTGACTTAGTTCTGTGCACTTTTTATCATATTAAACGTTTTCGTTATTGAAATCGGCAGTGGGGTACAAACAAACGGGTTAATAGACTCGGACTATAAAAGCTTTGTAGATGTGAGCTTTGTAATCATTGATTACATTCTGGCTTATGTCCCATTGGATCTTGATTACCCTAATAGCAAATAACTATTTGCCCTTCATATTAATCTTGAATACCCTTGTAGCAAAAGGACTATATGCCCATCATTTTGATCTTGAATACCCTAATAGCAAATGGCTATTTGCCCTTCATTTTGGTCTTGAATACCCTAATAGCAAAAGGACTATATGCCCTTCATTTTGGTCTTGATTACCCTAATAGCAAATGGCTATTTGCCCTTCATTTTGGTCTTGAATACCCTAATAGCAAAAGGACTATATGCCCTTCATTTTGGTCTTGATTACCCTAATAGCAAAAGGACTATATGCCCTTCATTTTGGTCTTGATTACCCTAATAGCAAAAGGACTATATGCCCTTCATTTTGGTCTTGATTACCCTTATAGCAAAAGGACTTATATGCCCTTCATTTTGGTCTTGATTACCCTTATAGCAAAAGGACTTATATGCCCTTCATTTTGGTCTTGATTACCCTTATAGCAAAAGGACTTATATGCCCTTCATTTTGGTCTTGATTACCCTTATAGCAAAAGGACTTATATGCCCTTCATTTTGGTCTTGATTACCCTTATAGCAAAAGGACTTATATGCCCTTCATTTTGGTCTTGATTACCCTTATAGCAAAAGGACTTATATGCCCTTCATTTTGGTCTTGATTACCCTTATAGCAAAAGGACTTATATGCCCTTCATTTTGGTCTTGATTATAATTTCTCCAGTGATGAAGTAAAATTGACAACTAATTTTGTATATATAACTGCATTTGTTTTATCTCTTTGCTTTAAAAAATAAAATAATCTATTATCAGCATTAATAGATGCATTATATTCTCAGAAACTGCTGGACCAGCGAGCTGCTAGGAAACAGCGGAAGACAGACATGTCCAAGAGGAAAACTTTTGCTGCACAGCAGAGAATGAAGATCATATCCCAGTTGGCAGGAAGTCAGTTGATTCATTTTGTGTATAAATATAATTTAAACATAACTATTTTATGTTAGTGTATATGTCATGCATGGTTCAGATTTGGCAAATTATATTTAGACCAAATACCCCTTTTAGTTTCCAAGATGTGAAACTGAAAGATTTTGTAATAATAAGAGAAGCAAAGCAGAATACCATGTATATAAGCTTTTGAGCTGAAACTTTAAGTAATGATGAACCTGTAATGTATACAAAATATTTTAATTGTAAACATTAAATCTTTTAAACTTTTAAGCTGCAGATACCAATCTGGTATCTCTGCTTGGTTTCCTCAGATACACATTTGGTATCATTGCCTGATGTCCTCAGATACACATTTGGTATCATTGCTTGATGTCCTCAGATACACATTTGGTATCATTGCTTGATGTCCTCAGATACACATTTGGTATCACGGCACAATTTTCATAGATACACATTTAGTATTACTGCCCAATCTCCTCAGATACATATCTGGTATTGCTGCCTGATTTACTGAGATTCACAGTTGGTATCACTCCCTGATTTCCTTAGATGACACAACTTGTATCACTCCCTGGTTTCCTCAGATATATGTTAGTATCACCAGCTGATTTTCTCAGAAACTCGTCTAGTATCACTGCCTTTTTTCCTCAGGTACACAGTTGGTATCACTCTCTGATTTCCTTAGATATACAACTGGTATCACTGCCTGATTTCCTCCGATACCAGAATACCAGTTTACTGCAGTATTATTTTCCAGTGGTACATACTATGGTACTTTTCAGTGTAATAGTACATTGGTAGTTTCCATCAATAAGGGATATATAAAAATTCCCTAGGAATCTTTTATGACTTGAATGATAGTAACAGCATCTTTTCATTATTCATAACAAAGTAATTTTTTAATTTTTTTTTACAAAATGGTTGTATGTGTAACAAATTATTGGTGAATATTACAGATATAATTATAGTTATGATCCTTTAAACATGTGTTTGATACATGTCACGTATGCCAATGCTATGGCCAAATGGAATGTTGTGAAACATATTCATGCCAAAATCCAATTTTTTTTTACATATTTCAGATTAAAACAAAAGAAAACAAAGGAAACAAGAAACAAAAACACACATCATGTTTTAATTATGTACTAGTGTATGTGAATGTGTTAGTATATGTATTCCTTTGTAAGACTGCAAATTGTCCCATGATTTTCAGGAGGGCACTTGTTTTCTGTCTGATCTTTATGTAATTTGACAGTTCACTAAATATTTTCATGTTTGTTGAGTAAGTGTGTTTTATCTTGCTGGCCCTGTCTGATAAATATCTTGCCCAGGTGTTGGCATCCCACTCAAAGTTTCCGTGCCTATTATAACTAGAAAATTTTTGCTTTACTATCAACACTTTCTGTTTTTACCAATAGGTTCTCTAATGTCAGCACAACGTCTTTTACAGTATCAGCTATTATAGTGTCAGCTTAATCATCCCACTTTAGTTACAGCTTTTTGATTGCAACTTGCACAACAACTAACATACACGGAGATAATTTATCTACAATAAGGAACTGGCCATTAGGGCTGTTCCATTTAAACATACATGGTACCCAAGGAAGGCAGTTTTTAAATATATGCCAGAGTACTTTTATTTCACAGAGTTGATATTAAAATGATAAGAAATTTCTAAATTGCATCTATGGGTGAGTAACCCACTTTAAAAGTGCCTTCCTTGGGTCCTATGTGTGTTTTAATGGAACAGCCCTTACATTTTCAAGGGGGGAGGAGTTGTGATTTTCTTCGAGCTGAAATATTTTCTTTTCGAGATAATTAATATTTTTCCAGTCATATCACTGATATAAAAAGGTGGGGTTCTTTTGCTATAAAGCAGAGTAAGATATTTTTTCTAGCTATTTACAGATGGAAATTTCACTAAAAAGAGTCAGACCCTTCCCCAGAATATTCAGTTGTTGGTTGTTAATATAATTGTGGTATGTATCATGATTTCCTCAGATACATGTATGGTATCACTCCCTGATTTCCTCAGATACATGTCTGTATCACTCCCTGATTTCCTCAGATACATGTATGTATGGTATCACACCCTGATCTTCTCAGATACATGTATGGTATCACTCCCTGATTTCCTCAGATACATGTATGTATGGTATCACACCCTGATTTCCTCAGATGTATGCATGGTATCACTCTTTGATTTCCTCAGATACGTGTCTGGTATTGCTCCATGATTTCCTCAGATACATGTATGGTATTACTCCCTGATTTCCTCAGATACATGTACGGTATCACTCCCTGATTTCCTCAGATACATGTCTGGATCACTCCACGATTTCCACAGATACATGTATGGTATCACTCTCTGATTTCCTCAGATACATATATGGTATCACTTCATGATTTCCTCAGATACATGTCTGGTATCACTCTCTGATTTCCTCAGATACATGTATGGTATCACTTCATGATTTCCTCAGATACATGTCTGGTATCATTCCATGATTTCCTCAGATACATGTCTGGTATCATTCCATGATTTCCTCAGATACATATCTGCTATCACTCCATGATTTCCTCAGATACATGTCTGGTATCATTCCATGATTTCCTCAGATACATGTCTGCTATCACTCCATGATTCCTCAGATACATGTCTGCTATCACTCCATGATTTCCTCAGATACATGTCTGCTATCACTCCATGATTTCCTCAGATACATGTCTGCTATCACTCCATGATTTCCTCAGATACATGTCTGGTATCACTCTATGATTTCCTCAGATAAATGTCTGGTATCATGCTGAGAAGCAAACTCTCTCCATGAGAGACCTCGCAAAAACTAGAATCAACAGAGATACAAATTCGAGGAGTTCTCATTTCACAAGGAAAGTATACTCAATCTATATTTCCAACTTGTCTCTCATTCTATCTCAACAAAGTTTTGCCTTTACAATTTTAGCCACACTTTGTCATCTTTACACATTAGGTTGTACTTAGGTGCTTGCATGGGCAGCCTATGCAACTTCACAACTAAGTTCAGGCTGTACTTGATTATGTTAATGTGAAAGTCCCTGAGATTTATAAAAAAAACTCTTAATATATATATAATTCCAAATGACTGGCATCATACAGGTGATTTTTCTCTGCTAATACATTTAGTGTCCAGATGCCATGCTTCACTGCATTTACCTGTACGGGTCGTCCTTGAACCTCTCACAGTAGTATGGTGAATTATTTTGGTAAAGTTCGTCTGCTATTGTCCAGGTAATGCTATAAGCATAGCTCTGCACCAACTTTCTGTTCAATAAATAAGAAACAGGTGCAGAGCTGTAGTAGGTTTATTCATTCTGCTCTATTTGTCTTACCGATTAGATCATGGGCAAACTGCAGAAATACATGACTAAGGATGAAGACACTACAGGCCTACATGCTGACAGGTCCTCAATGTGAGAGTTTTTTGGCAGATAAGGGAGATAAATCAACAATGGTTCTCCAGTTACAAAATGCCAGAAATCTACATGATCTGAGACAGCGCCAGTACCTATGTCACCACAGTAGGACTCCTCATTTCCGGCTGTAAGTTTAAGGCCTTATGTCCTTAGGGTTCCACTTTACAGTTCTTGATGATAAACAAGGAGTGAACAAACAGATCAATGTATCCTTTTGTTACAGTGATGTGGATCAAACATCCCGTAACTCATTCCAGCATTATGACTATGATAACTTCCTCCTTACAGAATGGCCTATTTCTGCTTCAACTGGCCTAGGCCTACTACAAAGGATCATCATGGACAAAGACCTCAACACAGTTATTTACTAGAAATCAATTTCTTACCCAGTCTGTCAAACCTGGTGTATACAGGCAATTATGGAGACCAGTCTAACCCCCATATGGCCTCAATGTACTCCCCACTTCCGATGCCAAATTTAGTACCTCAGCCTCTGCCAGATGCCACCTATAATTTCTCTCAAGCCTTGGTACAGTAGAAGGGACTTTTTAATCCATGACCAATTTGAAATCACTGTTTCTACATCAGGGCACTCCACAAGTTTTTCTGTGGCAGACTTACAGACTCTTTGCCAGCTCAGTCTCAGGCAACTCGAGACATCAACATCACCTCATGCAAGCAGAGAGGATCATACTTGCTCTCAGGTTCCTTCACCTTCTGATATCATTATGTCATGGGAAGACTTAGCTTTCAGAGCCTCCACTGAAGAAGTTTTCCATCTTTACCTCTGGAGTTCTGCCCTCCTCCTTCCGCCTTATCAACCACCTGGACCAGTGCTGCAGCATCTGTTGATCTTATCATGAACAAGGAGGAATCCAAATCACTTCCACAGTCTGGCAGAATCACAGACATTTTGAATGGTTTACATCAGAATCAACCATTTCATTATCTCATAAAACACCTTCCATCAACTATTTTGTCTGTGGTTCCTCTATTACCATACACCACCTTTTCTTTCGGAAACCCCAATAGTTGACTGGGACATCACAGTTTTGGGGATGACTAAACCATGCTCTATTTGTATGGATCAAACATCTCTCAGTGACACTCAACAATTGGTATGCAGTGGCCATGGGCTCTCTGGTGGACTTGGCATTCATGGCTGTATTCCAACGGGCAGAACAGAGCTTATCTCTTACTGTGGATTCCATGGTACATGCATGAGAATTGGTCTCCAGAATGGCCCAGGTCTTGAACAGAACTGCTCAACATACCTTAGCTAATGCTGTCACAACAGCTGTAAAGTTACAATTGGCAGAATGAGATGCACTACTCTCCACCTCCACCTTTCTTAAGGATCATCATTAGGCCAAGATGTGGTCACAACTGTTATTATCTAATCTACGTTTTAATGACCAGATTGATGAAATACACAAACAAGCCACTAAAGAGACAAATTTTACAGCCCCTCAACCACAAAAACCAATGCATCATGCAGGAATGTTTCAGGAAACCAGCAGAATGTAACTTGATGCTGCCACCTTGGAGATGGTACAGATATGAGCCATAAAATGGTTTGTAGCACAAATATGAGTTACAGTTTGCAGACTTGGAGTGACCTTACTTGACTCAAAGCAGGTATGCCTCTGCAAGTACAACCACCAGAGATCACAGTCCATACGGATGCAAGTACAGAAGGTTAGGGAGCACACCTATTACCTTCTTTTCTGGAAGCCAGTGTAGTGTGGTCTCCCCAGGACTGGTTGAGAGAACCAATATCCTCAAGATAAAGGCCATTTTGAAAGCCTTTTGTTGGTGGAATTTTATTTAAACTGGAAATGTAGTCCTCCAACAGCTGTACACTGGTGACTTATCTCAAATGGCAAGGAGGAACCAAGTCCCCATACCTTTGCATAAAGGTGGGGGACTTTCTAAAGTGGTGTCATCAGCAACAAATCCACATCCATGTCCGTTTGCAATAATCAGCATATACACAAAGAATGGTCTGTCCATTCTTCAGTTTCATTCAGATATGCACCCGTTTGGACCGACCATTGGGTACCTGTTTGTGACAAGGTGGAATACCAAGCTCCCAACTTTTGTCTCACCAGTCCCAGATGCGCTATCCATAGATTGGAATGGTTGACACATACACCTATCCTCCAACACCTTTGATTCCAAAGGTGATACAAAGCAATAGGATTGAAGTGTCACCTTGTCCTCATTATACTAATCAGATGGAAGAAGTCATGGATAAATGACCTCCTCAGTCTCAGAGCAGAAATTCCATGGAATAGAAAATTTCCCTTATCTACTCTAATTGCCACGACAGCAGTTTCACACCAAACCCAGACCTACTGAACTGACACATCTGGATCATATTAAACAGAGACTCAGAAATAAACAGAATTGCTCAAGTAAGAAGGCCCTCCACTCTGTAAGCATACAATGGCAAATGGAAAATTTTTACACAGTGGTGTACACAAGAAAACATTCTGTGACTAGAGGCATCTATACCTGAAATAGCTAACTTCCCCCTCTGGCTTTTTGAATGAGAAAAAGTTAGCATCAGACACAATCAAAGGTTACCACTCCATGATCACTGACACCTTTCATCAACATGGAAGAGAAGATATAGGGCAAACCCATGAATTATCCTTCCTCTTCTCCAACTTTAATTATCCATCGCCAAAACATTCACTCTGTCCCCAAAGTGGAACCTATCATGATGGGTACTAACCTGGCTGAACAAAACTACCTTGTAAAGTGCCTTTAGGGGCATCTTTGGCTGATCTTTCATACAAGACCTGCTTCACTATCACATTAGCAGCAACAGGCAGAATCAGTGAAATGCATGCCCTATCTGGGGACCTGAATTACATGCAGTTCCGACAAGATGGGTCATCGCCAAGAACAGGCTTCCTTCCATGGGTACTGAAATCATGGTCTACTCTGGACACTTCCACTCAAGGCCACCTACAAGACCCAGTATGAGCTTTGAAGTGGTATCTTAAAAGGACAGAGCCATTGCATTGAGGGAGACCATGCCTGTTTTGACCTTGCAAACAGGGACAGGACAGTATAACCAGACAGTCCCATTCATCCTGGATTAAGTGGGTTATTTGCTCTGCATATAGAGAAATAACTCCAACTCAGATGAATTTGTTACACATTTCAGCTCTCAAGGTTTGAGAAATTGCCAGAAATATTAGAACTGTTCTCGAACTGATATTATCCTTGCTGTGGGATGGAGATCTGTGTCCACATTTTCTATTTTTTACCTCAGAGATCCTTCATCATAAAAGGGTTCAATTCAGTCTGGTGAGACCTTTAGCCATGTTGTTTGGCATAACAGTTTGCCTTTCAAGATTGTTCAACAGCTTCATAAAACATGGCTTCATGACGTGTGCTGGAAGGAAAATTTTCCCATTTTGAACTCGCTTCCCGACAGATGGAGTCTTCTCAAGTTGGATTCCCTAGAAGCTGTCCCACATACCTTAGGGGTCCAGAGATGGCTTCTCTGGAGTAAGGGATATACCTCTGTCCACCTCTTACCTATTATCCTAAGTATTATAATTGGGTAACATATTTAAAGAAGAAACCTTAAGTTTTTTTAGTAAAATATGTTTTTTTGCAAATACTTACCCCTTCATAATACACATACACCCTCCCAGCCTCCCTACAGGTGCTCCAGTAGTAAGTGAGATATTCATTGGTTTTGCTGCCAATCCCTATATCAAGGATAGATCACTCTGCCCAACCACCACCGAGGTGGCAGATAACTTTTACTCGCCTTTCAAGTTGGGATCCCTAGAAGCTGTCTCACATACCTTAGGGGTCCAGAGATGGCTTCTCCTGGGTAAGGGATGTACCTCCCTCCACCTCTTACCTATTCTTCTAAGGTATTATGATTGGGTATTGTATTTAAAGAAGAAACTAATATTTTTTTTGTAAAATCTGTTTCTTCGCTAATACTTACCCCATCATAATCCACATTCACTCTCCCATGCTGCCCAACCACCACCTAGGTGGCAGATAACTCTTCGTTCTTATTAGCTTAAAGTTTTATCTGGGAGGGTTTGATTTGTGTCCACGCCTTCTACTAAGGTATTATGATTAAGTATTCATGAAGAAACATTTTACTAAAAAAAAATCAGTTTTCTCAGATACTTATTTGGGCTCACTGCCTGATTTCTTCAGGTACATATCTCGTATTACTCCATGATTTCCTCAGATGCACAGTTGATATCACTCCCAGATTTCCTCAGAAACATATCTATATCACTCCCTGATTTCCTCAGATACACATCTAGTTTCACTGCCTGGTTTCCTTTTGATACACATCTTGTATCACTGCTTGATTCCTTCGATACATATCTACTAAGATTGACTCATTTCCTCAGAAACACATCTAGTTTCACTGCCTGATTTGCATACATGCACATCTTGTATCACTGCCTGATTTCCATAGATATGCATCCAGTATAACTGGCTGATTTCCTTAAATATACAACTTCTGTCATTGCCTGATTTTGTTTGATAAGCATTTTTGTAAATTGCAACCATAGTCGCCATCAAGTTATCTTTGCAGTGAATTAGACCATGTTAAATATGTAGAAATCTACAGACTGTTGGGGCAGTCTTTAATGCAGAATCCCATGCTCTTTATGTGTCCTTGACAATGACTACATTAAATACACAGTCCATAGTCAGCTTACATTGAAGGTAGATGTTGGGTACCAACCAGACATATAAGCTTGGCTCAGGTTTCCTCTTGAGTAAGCATGAATTATCATCAGAATGGATAATGTCCTTTCAGCATTGTTAATAATACTCTACTAAGTCCTCTAGAAAATTTAATTGTTTCCTGCCTGCAGGTAGATTAAGCATTTAGACATCACGTACACTTGGATATTAACATGTTAAATAACAACATCTTTAATTTCACCTGAACTCTTTAGTAATGTCTGACTAAACTATAGTCCATCATCATCTTTAATCCATTCCAAATTACCACTGATCACACATAGTATAATCTAGTGATTAATTTTAGGTTATTGACTAAGCAGTTACAATGTCATGCTTAGAGGAAATCTTTGCCAGAAATATACTACACTGGCAGTTAAAATGTGATGCTTACAGGAAATCTTTACCAGAAATATACAACATTGGCAGCAAGGTATATAAAAAAAAGAACTGGAAAATTATTTGTTTAGGAATTGTTAAAGTAATAATTTGGAGTATGTGGGAGATTTCAGTGAGCGATGGGAGGGATAGGAGACACCCCTTATTTTGGGAGAATATCAGTGTGTATTTTCTGACCTTAACAAGCTAAAAGCTCGACATTGCTGAGCATCTACTGTATGTCAGTTAATTTTGCCCATTTTGCCTACGTGTGGTCAGTCCAGAACATGTCGCAAAGGACATTACCTTTTAAGCAGGTACCCAACACAAACTTGAGACTAAAATGGTTTAAAATCACGAAAATATTATGTTCAGAGTGAAACAGCAGGTTTAAAATCATTCTTGCATAAAGCTTGCATTGGATGCCAGTGGTTTCTTAGTAAGAGCATATGTAATGTAGTGATATGTGTACTGTGCTTGGAAAAAATCTACTTGAGACCTGCATGAGTTAATTTTTTTAAAAGAAAAAATTGCTCAATCCATTTTGAATACAAAGGTATATGATATTTATGGGGTTCTTATAAAAAACCCAGCCCTAAAACCCCAGTCTTTCTTCATACCAACTTATGCAGTCAAGCAGAGAAAAGTTAACATTTTTATTCTGTACATTAAAATGAGTTACCATCAAATTTATATGAATTTCAGTTGTTATGCATGTTTCTAGTGATACATTATGCAGTTTAGTACATGGTCATATGTCTGATTCATAAGTGAACCTTGAATCAATTTCATCCAGGAAAAAAAAAATGGAAAGATCTAGCAGTTTTTTTCAAAAGTGTGAGAACCCTGGATCTGGTACCATTCCATCTGTCTGAAAGGAAATCACTCTTGTCTGACTCCTACTGACGTGGATAGACATCATACTCCTAATGTAATTTTTGTGAGGTAGTGGTCATGCTCCTATGGTAATATGATTGGGTAAATATTTATTGAAGAAACATTTTTCCCTCAAAAATTGTTTTTTGTAAGTATAAGTGAATTAAAACAAAATCTAACATCTGATTTTCATTTATTTATCCACTTAAACTCATTAAACACAGTTTTGATGCAGATATAGTTCAAATGGCTGCATACATAGTCACAGGTTTTCTCATCATAAGCAGATGAAAAATTGTGATGAAATTCAGATTTATGGTGATTGAGATCTGAAGGCTAGAGAATAATTTGTTTCTTTAAATGGTAAATTGACATATGTATGTTAAATGATAAATGGAAATGTGTATGTTAAATGATAAATGGAAATGTGTATGTTAATAATAAATTCAAATACATATGTGAAATGGTAAATTGATGTGTATGTTAAATGGTAAAATGATATGTCTCTTAAATGGTAAATTTTCATGTGTATGTTAAATGGTAAAATTACATTTATGTTAAAGCGTAAATTGACATGTGTATGATAAATGATAAATTGGCATGTGTATGTCAAATGGTAAAATGACGTGTGTGTTAAATGGTAAATTGACATGTATATATTAAATGGTAGATTGACGTGTGTGTTAATTGGTAAATTGACATGTGTATGTTAAATGGTAAAATGGCATGACAGCTAACTTTGTGGGGCAGATAACATTGTGAACAAATAGATCTTGGGAACTTTGTGAAGATGTCCAATAGAGAAATTACATTTGACCATCAAATACCAAGAATAAAGTTGTAGAAGTTTAGAGATTGTGTATAAATGGTATTGTAGTGCATGGAAAATAAACTTAGTGTTGATATGTGCTGTGAAACCTTGTGAAAGTATTCCAAAGAAGATACCAATATTTGACTATTACCTTGGCTCATATACAAGCTCTCAAGAACCACATGTTACATGTAAAATTTAAACAATAACAACTTAGGAGGCTTTAAGCCCAAATTTAGAAATTTTTTAAATCTAGGGCACTCAAAAGTATTCTGTTTGAGTGCTAAAAATAAGCATTTCCAGGTTATGAGTTTTTAGAAATATATTGGGTACCTGCTTTAATTGTGTTGGCCAGTATATGAACTAGTCATTTTTATTTTGCATCATATATTGACTTCGAAAAAAATTATCAATTCAATTAGAATTTAATTAAAAATTATCAGTACAATTAGAATTTAGTTAATGTAACTAATGTACCACAGGAATGCAGATCTTTGTTGTTTGATCACTTAATTCAGAATTTACTGAATTAGAATATTATTCCTATTAGCGCTGCATCAGGTACTAAATTCAGCATGGCAGACCACTATACACAAAAGCAGAACTTCAAAAGTCAATTTGTTTTAATAATTTTTCTAATATAGAAAATCAGCTTCAGATATAAGTGTAATAGACCCTATTGCATAGAAGGCCTTCAACTACTCCAGCCTCAATGGCATATGTGTTTTTTTATCTGGTTTAATTTGTGAAAGTTCCTAGAAATGATTGTGTTGATAATATTGAATTTAACATTAATAAAAAAAAAAATATGTCCATTAGACTGATCTGATGTTAGTAAAACTTAAAAATGTAACTAAATTTTTAATTTGAAACTACCTTTATGATGGTGATTTTTTAAAATTCACTCAATAGATATATTGTCTTAAAAACAAGGACTGGACATAAATGCTATTCATTTTATTTTTGCCAAGGAAGAAGATTGACATAGCAATCACTTACATACCATGAAAACATTGCTGTTCATTTTATTTTTGCCAAGGAAGAAGATTGACGTAGCAATCACTTATATACACTTTTTGTTAGTACAACATCCTTTGAACAAAAGAAGGTTACTGTGGAGTACATTTCACATTTTACTGGCTTATGTTGATTTTTTGAAGTTATTGCAAGACCACATAAGTTTTTGTTTTACATCCTATATAATAGAAGTTATGCTTGGAATTATGGAACTTGGAGAGAGGACACATCGTGATGAATTCTACACCCTCATCTGAAAAGTAAATCATTGTATCCAATATTTCACACTTTGGTTAAATTTTGTGGTTTTATTATTTATGCTTGAATCATTAAACTATATGATTATATACATCTCTTTTAGTACCACACCCATAGAAGAAAAGGTCACCATGACCTATATTTCACATTTTACTGGTTTATGTTAAGTTTTTACATTTATCTCGTGACCATATCCTGTTTAGGGTCATGAAACTTGGCTAGCGGATGCATCTTGATGAGCATTACTTAATTTCAGTAACATTTTGTCCCATGATTTCCTTTTCACTGACTTGTGTTTGTTAGTAGAGTGGGAGGGAGATACAAAGAGAGAAAGTTTATTCTTATACCCATTTGTCATAAAGTGAATGCCACTATGACACTATGCAATTTGTCATACAGAGATACTCAGCTAATCAAACTCGATTAAAGACTCCAAATGGTCAGATCAGAGGTATGCAATTAACTTTTCATCAGTGAACAATGATAACTTATCAGGTGATTTAAGTTTTTCACCTACTGGCACAGGTGTGAGGAGAATTTGTGTTAACTGAGTTTACCTTGATCAAAGCTCTTTAACACTTTTGTTCATAAGATCACATAAAAGTTGACTGTTTATTACACGTTTGTTATCATTCCAACATGGATGGTCCAAGTTGGTATCCAAAAGGTGTGAAGTATTTAATTCAAGTATCTTAATATTTTTATTGGGGGGTTTTTCCCTGCTCTTAAATCATGTGAAATGTCATTAACATGTTACAATCAATGTAATTACTGATATTTATAGGTTACTGCATTTGTATGGGAAAATATGAACAAGTTTTTCAGATGGAAATACTGCACGACCTTGGGAGTACAGTATATCCATCCGAAAAAACGAGTTCATATTTTCCCATACAAATGCAGTAACCTTTTTATTATATGCTCATTTTCTTATTCTACCCAAGGCTTAATTATATAAACAAAAAATACACTACAAGAAACAAAGTAACTGAATGTTTGCTGTATTCCAAACTAAATACACAAGCACAGATTCATCATTACACAACAACAACATTATTAATGCACACATAACTCCGCCCAGATAAATTTGAACTTAGTGGCGTGCTAGACAAAACTGTCGAAAGAATATGGCGTTTTGGTCTACTTAAAATTGAAGTTTGGAGTCGTATTGTGAATGAATGTGCATTGCAACAACTTTTCCATTTGATCTGGAATGAATAGATTTTGGTATTTTTGTTGATTCGATGAAATTTCTTGATTATGGACTGGATTTATCTGTGCCAATTCTACATGAAGTACATTGGATTTCAGCAGCGTGTTGACATCTGCAACTTAGTGCATTTCTATTCTGTCATTGAATGTTTGAAATCATAATGTAGGAAAAATATAAAGTCTTTCAATTGCAATTATCAAAAAGATGCTATGGAATATAATGTTTATTTCATTTTGAGTGCAGTAAGGAGGATGTAATTGCACTTGGAATATAGTCGAAATTACAGTACAATTTCAAAATGTGTAATCAGGCTTGAGAACCCATGACATAGCTCATGTAATTTGGATTTGCAGAACTAAGAAAGTACATTTTGAGGAAATTCAGGATGTAAAACTAAGAGTATATTTTTTGCCATTTTTATTACCAACTAAAGAAGATAGTTTATGCTTTGTCACTTGCATGTTATTTGTAAGGACCTTGTCTGGCGTCTATAGCTAGCCTAAATCCGAAACATTGTATCAAAAAAGTTAACACAGAATGTGGCAAAGCAGCTGGTATGTGGCAGTCAACGAAACATCTGCTTTAGTTCATTCAAAAACAAATTTAATCAACCAAAACATAAAGTGCCTATTATGTGAGTGTACATGATTTGTTTACAAAGTAGTTCCTAATACACCATTGGGCAACACATGAGTGCAATATGAAGTGCACGTGAGGCTCACATGAGTGCAATATCGTAAAATATTGAATGATTGTGACAATGTAAAGTTAACGGAGAAAAATTGAGCATATAATAAATATATATACAGTCAAATGTACAGCATCAGACCCATTTAATCAAGATATTCTGTTCACTGTTCTGCTTTTTTACTAAAATTCAAACGAATGATTATTTGGACTATTGCAGTGTCAACAAATGGTTCCAGATATTCTTTACTATATTATTATCACTCAGGCTACGTGGAAGGCTTATGAATGATGATTGTCTAAAGCCTTGCACTGTAAGAGATTGACTCATAATGAATTAAAGAATGTCTTCTTTTTTCATGCTGATTACTCAAGTCATTGAAGATGAAGATGATGACTGAGGGTGTGATGCAAATGCAAATACTGTGTATTAAGAAGCTGGAGAAGATTACTAAATTTTTTGCAATTAATGATGATGAGACTGGGGACATTGCCTCAGTATCAGATATTTTTACCAGGAGTGATTGTTCTGTCAATCAGGCATAATGAATGTACCAAACAAATTTTGTAATCATACTGAATGATTCCAAAGAAACTTTAGTTTCAAAATGAGTGGTTCATGATGAAAGTAAATTTCAGTATTATGATCATGCAGCAATTAAAAAGAAAACACCATTAATAGAGTGCTATGTTGGCACTATGTTATATCAGTTACAGTCTGTACAGATCTTTATGTGGATAAAGAAAATGTCAAAATAATTTTAAGAACAATATAATATCAACCAGAATTAAAAGCATAAAATTATTGCAGTAATTGATAGCAAATGTTCTTAATTGTGGTCACTTACGCACAATAAGCATGCAAGTAAGATCATAGTAGTGTTATGTATATGTAATTTAATTACTTGTGTGTTAGTTTTAAATTTTTTTTATTTTATTTTATTTCATTACATGTTATTGTAATGATAACTTTATTCACTGGATTTGACATTTTTCCAGAAAATTCAGTTTAGTTCTGTTTGACCTGATAAACAAGCAGTAGTAGAAACATTGTAGCTAATTGGTGACCTAGATTCAGAGCCAGTTTCAAGTTTGGAGTAAACAACCTTTTTGAATTTTTTTTATTATTCAATCTTATAGTAAGATTCATTCAGTAGAATCAAATCCGTACCTAGCGTACGTGATAATTGGCATGTAATGTTTCTATGCCTCTTGGTGGAAGTGACCACGTGACCCCATCCGGGGATCTGTTTTGCGTTTTAGTTAGGCTTAAAACTCACATTATCATAGTGATTTTGGCCAGTCTTGTTTTAACTTTTGGAGCTCAAAGGTGTTTTTGTTTTGACCAGTTTGAGTTGAATTTTTCTGTTTTTTGGAATTAGTAATTTATTTTCCCTGGAAAATACTAGTGCTCATCAGAACTCTTGGACAAAGGCATTTATCAAAATTTATTCAGGAATTCTAAACTGGAATATTATTTCTTTGTGATTCAACAAAGAACTGTTGACACATCAGGACAAAGCAGATCATCAAAGACATCATCACCTTCCATCTTGGAATTTCATTGAGATTTGAACTGTGATTCACTTAGAACTTTTTATTGATAGGACTTATATTTTTTAATTCTTGGATTAATTTTTGGATTTGATTCATAAACCGTAAGTCCTTTTGTTTTTATTTTTACCTTGTTTTTGTACGGAAATAAATTATTAGTTAAATTTTACAAAGCTTGTTGGCTTCACTCTTTTCTTATTACTTTTGTACTAGCCTAGATGTAACAAAGAAAATTGGGGCCATTTCCTTGGGATATATGAATTTTGGCTAAAATATTTCAGAAAATTGTTTTTTGAAATTTAAATTCCCCTAGTTTTCAGAATTTTTTTAAATCCCAAGTTATATTTAGGATTTTGTTTAAAATCTTTAGTGAAATCAACAGGCTTTTTACAATGTCATCAAAAGTGGAAATTTTTCTTTCAAATCCTACCCAAGAGCAGTTGGATTGTTTGAAATAAGATGAATTGCTTGAACCTGCCAGAAAATATGATCTTTCTGAGGCAAAAGCTTCTTTAACAAAGCAAGAAATAAAAAACATTTTGGTCCAGTATTTGGTAGAAAAGTATGTTTTGGATAAAAGTGTTTTGGTTTAGATCAGTAAGTCTGTATCAGACTAGGACATAAAAGTAAAGGAATTAAAATTAAAATACAAGATGGAATTAGAGTTAAGGAAGTTTGAACTTCAGAAAGATAAAGAGGAAAAACGAATGCAAATGCAAATGCAGTTTCAGAAAGAAGAGAAATAAATGCAGTTGGAATTAGAGATAAGACTGGTTCAGTTTCAGATAGAAAAGATTCAAATGGAAAGAGAAAGGGAAGTAAGACAAGTGCAATTTCAGAAAGAGAAAGATGAAAGACAAATGCAATTTGAGAAAGAAAAACAAGATAGGCTAATGCAAATGCAATTTGAGAAAGAAAAACAAGATAGGCAAATGCAAGTGCAAGGAGAAAAGGAAGAAAGGGAATTTCAGATTAGGTTAAAAGAGTTAGAGCTGGCAAAAGGAAAACACTCCCCTTCTTTTGATGTTTTAAGAAATATCAAGCTAGTACCCCCTTTTCTGGAAAAAGAAGTAGACAAATATTTTCCTCATTTTGAAAAAATTGCAGAAAATTTGAAATGGCCAAGGGAGCATTGGACTCTATTATTACAATCTGTACTTACTCGTAAAGCTAGTGGTATTTATTTTTCACTGTCACTAGAGCAGAGTGCTGACTATGATGTGGTTAAAGACTATATCTTGAAGGGTTATGAGTTAGTTCCTGAGGCTTATTGGCAAAACTTCAGGAATTTTAGAAATCAACTGACCAGACCTATGTCAAATTTGCATGGGAAAAAGCACAGCAATTTGATAGGTGGTGCTCTTCTAGAAAGGTTAATAAAGATTACGAAAATCTCAGACACCTCATATTAGTTAAAGAGTCCAAGAACTGTGACCATAGTGACATTAGGATTTATCTTGATGAGCATAAGATCGAAACCTTGGAAAATGCTGCTCGTGCTGCTGATGAGTATTTCTTAACTCATAAAGTTCCTATTGTAGGCAAGTCTTCCACTCAGCAGTCTTCTGGTTAAAAGGTATTTCAGTCTAATACAAGCCCTTCTAAAACTCAATCTGGCATAACTTTTAAAAATCAAGCTTCTGATAAGCTTGATCAAAGATCCTTGTCTCTTCTTACGTGTACCTATTGCAAGAAGAAAGGACATGTTATTTCTGATTGCTTCAAATTGAATCAAGACAGACCTATCCCAAATGCTCTTTTTCCTAAGAGGTCAAGGTTACAGTCATGTATTGAAAGCAGTACATTTGTTGGGTCTAATAAACCCCAGTCTGATTTTATTATGGAGAATTATGAACCATTCATGTCGAAGGGTTCTATATCACTCTTGGGTGATTTAGCCAATCCTATCCCTATAAAATTTTAAGGGACACGGGAGCTTCTGAGAGTCTTTTATTATCAGGTACTTTGCCTTTTTCTGAGAAGTCCTGTTCTAATGAGAGTGTTCTTATTCAGGGAGTAGAGTGCGGCTTTGTTAATGTTCCTCTCCATTCTGTAAATTTGTCATCAGACTTAGTCTCAGGACCCGTGACAGTCGGAATAGTGTCTTCTTTGCACGTTGAGGGCATTCATTTATTACTAGGCAATAACCTAGCTGGAGATAAGGTTGTGGTTAATTCACTTGTAACTGACAAGCCTTCTTTGGATCAGAAAATCGATCCAATTGAAAAAGAATTCCCTGATTTTATACCCAACTTGTGCAGTTACTAGAGCTATGGCAAAGAAAGCTCTTGAGAATGATATTGATAAGGAAAGTATTCCTTTAGCGGACACCTGTATTGGTCAGGCTTTTGATGAGGTCACTTTCACTTCATGTTTGGATCAGTCAGAAGGTATTGATCACAGTGATCCTCTTTTAACTACTCATTCTCTTTATTCTAATCAGGGTGACAAATGACAATCACTTGTCATCAAACAGGAAAAAGACCCTGAGATCTCCTGTTTGTTTCAAAGGGCCATTAGTAAAACTGAAGCCACTGAAGTACCTGTCTGTTATTTCATTAAAATGGAATTCTTATGAAAAAATGGAGACCTCCTGAGGTACCTGCTGGTGACGAGTGGTCAGTGAACTATCAAATTGTAGTTCCAAAATCTTACAGACAGGAAATACTTAGTCTGGCCCATGAAACTCCTCTGGCTGGTCATTTAGGAATTAATAAGACTTATCACAAGATCTTGAATCACTTTTATTGGCCAAAAATCAAAAGTGATCTTTGTAAATACTGTAGATCTTGTCATAGTTGTCAAATGGTAGGAAAACCCAATCAGAAGATACCTAAGACTGATCTACTACCTATTCCTGCATTTGACGAACCATTTAGCAGAATAATGGTAGATTGTGTTGGTCCCTTACCTAAGACCAAATCAGGCAACCAATACTTGTTGACCATTATGTGTGCGTCAACAAGATTCCCAGAGGCAATTCCTTTGAGGAATATAAAAACTAAAACAATAGTAGAAGCTTTGATAAAGTTCTTGACTCAGTTTGGCCTTCCCAAACCTGTCCAATCAGATCAAGGGTCAGATTTTATGTCTGGAATTTTCCAGCAAGTTATGTATGAACTAGGCATTCAACAACTCAAATCTTCTGCCTATCACCCTGAGAGCCAAGGGGCTTTAGAAAGATTTCATCAGACTTTGAAAAATATGATTCGATCATATTGTTTTGATACAGGCAAAGATTGGGATGAAGGCATTCATTTACTGTTGTTTGCTGTTAGGGAGTCAGTTCAAGAATCTTTAGGATTCAGTCCCTTTAAACTAGTTTTTGGACACACTGTGCATGAACCATTGAAGTTGTTGAAAGAGAAACTTCTTTCTAATGAAGATACTGAACTTAATCTTCTCGATTATGTTTCAGATTTTGAGTATAAGTTGTCAGAGGCTTGTGAGGTTGCAAGAACAAATCTGCACTCTACTCAGTCAAAAATGAAATTAAGATATGATAAAAACTCAAAGGAAAGGAGTTTTCAGCCTGGTGATGGAGTTCTGGCTATCTTGCCCATTCCACAAAATCCTCTTCAGGCCAAGTATTATGGTCCCTACACAGTTGAAAAGAAAGTAAATGATTGAAATTACATCATAAATACTCCTGGGAGGCGAAAACAAAAACAAATTTGCCACATAAACATGATAAAGGAGTATATTGAGAGAGATAGCCAGGTAAAGCATGCAATTAATTTAGTTGTACCTGTCCCACTCACTGAGGATTTAAGTTAAGGAATTCAATCAGACTCTTTTGATTTTGGAGCAACAAATCTTCAGAATTCAGAAATTATCAATAATCTGGACCAGAAACTTTCACATTTGCAACAACAAGAAAGGAATGAACTTATACAGTTATTAATTGAATATGAGCACTTATTTCCAGATGTTCCTATGAGGACACAAATTTTTTCATGACGTTGAAATTGTGAATTCCAAACCTGTGAAACAACACCCATACAGGATGAACCCTCTCAAACAGGAATACTTGAAAAAGGAAATTCAGTTTTTGCTGGAGAATGATTTCATAAAGCCCAGTAAAAGTGACTGGAGTTCACCATGTATACTTGTTCTGAAACCGAATAAAACTTTCCGTATGTGCACTGATTATAGAAAGGTGAACAGTGTGACTAAGACAGATTCATTTCCATTACCAAGAACTGATGATTGCATTGATAAAATTGGAAATGCCAAGTATATCACCAAATTTGACCTTCTGAAAGGATTTTGGCAAATCCCACTAATGGAAATGGCAAAGGACATTTCGGCATTCATGACTCCAGATGGACTTTATCAATATAAAGTAATGCCATTTGGGATGAAGGGTTCGCCAAGTACCTTTCAACATTTGATGAATATGATTACCTCTGGTCTAGATAATTGTGATGCTTACATTGATGATGTCATCATCTACAACAACACCTGGAAAGAACATCTAACAACAATTCGGAAATTCTTTGACAGACTCACTGATGCAAGTTTGACAATCAATTTATCCAAAAGTGAGTTCTGCCATGCTTGTGTAACTTTTCTAGGACATATCATGGGACATGGACAAGTTAAACCTATAGATGCTAAGGTCAAGGCTATCTCTGAATTCCCTGTGCCTGTCAGTAAAAAGCAACTGATGCGATTTTTAGGTATGGCTGGATACTATCGGAAATTTTGTTCCAATTTTTCTAATATTGCTGAACCCCTGACAAATTTATTGGGCAAGAGAAACAAGTTTCTTTGGACTGAAAATGTCAGGAGGCTTTTGATAAGTTAAAGGCCATACTTAAAAGTGCACCAGTTCTTACAGCTCCAAGTTTCAGTCAATCATTTCAACTATCTGTCAATGCAAACCCAGAGCAGTATTGATTCAAGAAGATAGAAATGGTGTTGATCATCCAGTGTGCTATTTTTCTAAGAAATTAACTAAGCACCAAAAAGAAATTATTCAACAATTGAGAAGGAATGTTTGGCTTGGTATTACAACATTTTGAAGTTTACCTTAGTTCAGCTCCTTCTCAGATTGCTGTGTTCAGTGATCACAATCCCCTTACTTTCCTCAACAAGATGAAAAACAAAAAGATAACTAAGGTGGAGTTTGTTGTTACAGAAATATAATATTGACATCAGGCACATCAAGGGAAAAGACAATTTAATAGCAGATGCACTTTCCCATGTATAAAAATATTATTTCATGTACACTTTGTATAATTCATAAGAGTTTCTTATGTGTTCTTCTTATGTAATTTTTTTAACCTCATGTATAATTAATATATGGTAAAAAGAAAGCTTTATTATATAAATCTTTCTTTTTCTTTATGGGAGGAAGTGTTATGTATATGTAATTTAATTCCTTGTGTGTTAGTTTTAAATTTTTTTATTTTATTTTATTTCATTACATGTTATTGTAATGATAACTTTATTCACTGGATTTGACATTTTTCCAGAAAATTCAGTTTAGTTCTGTTTGACCTGATAAACAAGCAGTAGTAGAAACATTGTAGCAAATTGGTGACCTAGATTCAGAGCCAGTTTCAATTTTGGAGTAAACATCTTTTTTGAATTTTTTTTATTATTCAATCTTATAGTAAGATTCGTTCAGTAGAATCAAATCCGTACCTAGCGTACGTGATAATTGGCATGTAATGTTTCTACACCGCTTGGTGGAAGTGACCACGTGACCCCATCCGGGGATCTGTTTTGTGTTTTAGTTAGGCTTAAAACTCACATTATCATAGTGATTTTGGCCAGTCTTGCTTTTAACTTTTGGAGCTCAAAGGTGTTTTTGTTGTGACCGGTTTGAGTTGAATTTTTCAATTTTTTGGAATCAGTAATTTATTTTCTCTGGAAAATACTAGTGCTCATCAGAACTCTTGGACAAAGGCATTTATCAAAATTTATTCGGGAATTCTAAACTGGAATATTATTTCTTTGTGATTCAACAAAGAACTGTTGACACATCAGGACAAAGCAGATCATCGAAGACGTCATCGCCTTCCATCTTGGAATTTCATTGGGATTCGAACTGTGATTCACTTAGAATTTTTTATTGATAGGACTTATATTTTTTAATTCTTGGATTAATTTTTGGATTTGATTCATAAACCGTAAGTCCTTTTTTTTTAATTTTTACCTTGTTTTTATAAGGAAATAAATTATTTGTTAAATTTTACAAAGCTTGTTGGCTTCACTCTTTTCTTGTTACTTTTGTATGAGTCTAGATGTAACAATAGATAATAAGTTGTGCCCCTTGAATGTGAAAAGGGTCCCATAGATTTGACCTAGGGGGTTGATAGGACCCCTTTTGAGGAGAATGGGGGAAAAAAAACCCACTGAAACTGCCAACCTAATGAACCCAGGTCTTTGTAATGGTAATATAAAGCAAAAAGTCCTTGCCAAAGTTGATTCTTGATCTACATATGTTTATCTTGTTAGAAAATAAAGACTTTTATGATATGATGGATCAAGTTCGATTCTTGCATTTCCTATTTTTTTTTGCATATATCATGCAAATTTCATTGGTCCTTATTTCTTTTATATATCATGTACCAGATCCCTAAGAAATATAATGAACAGCATACTAAAATTTTAAATTTATATTGCTTGGAGGACTCCTAGATGAAAATGTTTGCATTGCATTTTATAATTGAGGATGTAAACTAAAATTTTGTATTTCTGTGTAAATATTGACATGGATGTATCTGTTGAATTGGTTACCATTGTAACCAGTGCTTATAATATCTTTTGACAGAAATAAATTATTTAGGTCTTTTGGTTTGCTGTTTTACATTGATTATTTTGTTACTTTCTTTGGTATAAGGCCTTATCAGCAACATACTTTACTTTTATGGGCAATTTCCATTTATATCCATACACTAATTACAGACTCTGCAAGTTGTGTAGACAAAGAATATTTTCCATAAGTTATGTGACCTTTATGTCTTATTATCCTTTTTCTTTCTTTGGATTTTACTCTCCTTATTTTGGTTACATTTTATTTTGCATGGTTTAATTAATCAAAATCAAGGTGATATCAGTTGTGACAGTCATTAGCTTGTAATCATTCTTATACCATGATTACAGGGAATATATCTGTCATTGTTATTTTGTGTTCCATGTATTCAGTATTATGTGTAATTTTTATTTATAAATCTAAATGCATACATTAAAAATACTAATGAATTTCTCAGGAAATGGGTCTTTTTCAAGTTGTGCTATTGAGTTAAATGTTGGACATCAGTGTAGATTTCTTGAGAGGTAAATGATTAAACTTAAAGGTGAACAATTCACACACAATTTCACCAGTGTCATTGTAGTTGCAGTTTAACAGTGTTTTATTGTTCCACATAACCTCTGATTGGTTTCCTTCAGTTCTTCAGGGATCATTTAATGTGATCATAGTTGAATATGTTTAATCATATATGGGACAAATTGATCTACATACATAATATCTTACCAAGGATATATGATTTGATTGCACATATATAAAGATCACCATATAGTTAGAATTGTTTTATAAATTCAAAACAATCTCTTTTACCAAAATTACTAAATTTTCTTTCCTTGAAGACACCAAGAAAGAGGACACTTTTGGGCAGGATGACAAGGACTGGGATGTTTACAAAGAAATAGTAAGTAGTTGAAATGTTGTTTGTCATAATTCACTGTAACCCTACTTTCTTTATTTCTATTATTATGTCCTTTTAACTTATATTGTGTGCTTGACCTTCATCCATGATTGAGGGTAGAGATTTGGTCTACCTGACTTATGTAAATATTTTAAAGATGTTTACTTATTGTTACGTATATGTAATTAAATTGCTTTTGTGTTAGTTTTGAAATTCTTTTTATTTTATTTTATTTTTGTTTCATTACATTTTATTGTAATGATTATTGAAAGGATTCAAAATTCTTTTTCAGTAATTCGATATTTTCTTTTAGCAAATGTTTATTTAAGACGTAAAAGTGTTACATGAGAATTATTTTTAGTTAACCTAGTTCGTCTTGGGCTGGCAAGAACGTAAACAGGCAGTTAAAATGATTGGTCAGTATCAGGCCCATACTTTCCTTGCATGATCACCATGTGTAAACAACGTTTTTATATTATTGGTTTTTAAGTGGGGTTACACTGGCGTACGTGATGGATTTCTTGTAGTAAGAGACCACATGACCCATCTCGCGAGACTTGAAATGATGTTTTTGGGGTTTAAATACGCATTCTTAATATTCTTCTGGCAGAGTCGTTTTAACATCTTGAAGGAACAAGGTGTTTCTTTTTATTTGTTGCCAGATTGTTTGTTTTTCATCTGATTTTTGGATTTAATAATTTATTCTCCTGGAAACTCAACAAGTTGACTTTTTTATAAAAAATTCTGAAAAACATTCATGGAAATTTATTATGGAATTATTCAGAAACAAAAACTGTGATTCAATTGAGGAATTGTTGATATTCGTACATTGGGCCACATCTGACGTCATCACCTTCCATATTTGTGTGTCGTCAAGATTCGAACTTGGATTCTAATAGAACTATTTAGTGATAGGACTTGTGTTTTTCATTCTTAGGATTAAATTTTGGATTATATTCACAAACCATAAGTCCTATTTACCAATTTTTACATTGTTTTCTAGTGAAATAAATTATTTTGTTAAAATATACAAAGCTTGTTGGCTTTCACTCTTTTCTTTGTTACTGAGTACGAACCCTTGTCACGTAACACTTATATATGAGTTAATGTTTACTTCAAGTTGAGTTCAAGTCTTGGGTTAAATTCTGGTGTGTCGTATGTCAAGTGAAATAGTATACATAGGTTTTTTAAGCAGAGTCTTGAGTCCTATTTCATATCAGTCTTTGGGAATCAGTGATCAGACTTTTTAGTTGTGTTCAGGTATAATTTGAGAAGAATTATTTATTTAAATTATTCTTTGGAATTTCAAAGTGTTCATTGACTTTTGTACTTTGGGATTAAATTCATACAAAGACATTCTGGATTATATCATTACGATGAGACTATTGGTACATCAGCACTATCAAGATTATTGGAATTTTATACTTTTGGGCTTGTGATAGAATATATAGAATTATTTGGGATTTAATTTACATTCAATAGCAGCAATAGCTTACCCATGGCTGTTATTTAGCTTTCTTTTTCATGCTATAAAACGGGGCCCCAAGTGGCTGAGTGGTCTAAAGTGCTCACTGTTACAGATTATTGCCATCTCACCTCTGTCTGCGTGGGTTTGAGTCTCAGGTTCAGCTAATGTGGGTATGTGAGAAAACTTGCGGGTAGCTTCTCGTGGGTCAGTAGTTCTTTCTGGGGTTTTCCCAGGTTCTTCCTCCACCATTAATACTGGCCACCATGTATAGCCTATCTTGTGCTGAAAAATGGCGTTAAACCCTACTACTACAACAACATCATGCCGAAGAAAACATACTGTCCGTTTGATGTGCATACATCCTCCCTTAGAGTGAAGAATTGTCAGTATGATGCAATTCCTCGTGCAGCTTGGCATGAAAAAGAAAGCTAAACAATAGCCATGGGTAAGTATTGCATAATTAAAATTAGTTTTACCTGTCAAAAAATATTTACTGTGTCTTTTGAATTTTTGCTTTGTATTCTCGGGAAATAAATTATTTGTTGAATTTTACTCAAACATGTTGGTTTTGCTTCTTTCTGTCACATTGTTTACGACAATAGAGTCATAAGACTATGGTATACAAATGAAATTTCTATTTGAAATCAAAATACCCATCACATGGGGATATCATGAAAGGACTAGGTGCTACAAGACCAAATTTGGCCCAACTGTGAAAAGGTGCCAACTTTTATGCAAAAACTCTTTACTACTGGTTCCATAATGTAATCATTATTTATTGATGTCATGCATGTACATTATAGGTATTCTGCACTTGTTGTTTTGACCCACCCCTATAAACCTGTCCTAATGGTCACCTGGTCACAGCAGACATTCTGATTTCCCCTGGCAAATTTCTTGTCTAAATGTCATGTAATCAGTGGTCACTTGTCTTCTGCAGCCAAGTGTTTCTTAACCAAGCAGTGGTTTCATCCTGCCCTCCACAGTCACTAGATCATATTAGTGACTGTTTCAAGTATTCAGATTAAACTTATTTTGTTTAATGAGCAAGTCATGGTATATATAAAGGTATATTACTTGATCAGTGTTTAAACATTTCATATTCTGATTGTACATACCATAATCCATTAAAGCTCAAAGGTTTCTAACAAAGCCAGATTCATCAAACAGAGAGCACATGTAAGCCTGGTAGTCACGTGATACAACAAAACCATCAGATGTTCTATTCTTGATGAATCTTTTTCCAGCTTGCTGCAACAGCGACATGTTTCTGGCTGTTGTTCTCCAAATAATATGTTGAGAATTATTTGTTCTTTTGATTTTTTACAAACAGTATGTGACTTTCATTTAATATTTTCAAATTTGTATACAACAATATTAGCAAGGGGCTTTATGTTGATATGATGTGTCTATTGGACCTCAGATATCATTGATGTGTAGATTGCCAGATTCATGTACTCATATGGCTAGAAATGCAAATGGTGAGTAGCAGGTCAAATTTCATCTATGTTATTGCTTCATCTTGACTGTTAGCAGATTAAGTACATAATGATTATAATACTTGCAATTCTCAGAAAATAAATCATTTTCCTATTGATTTCATGCAGATATGACTCGAAGTAATATCTTTTAAGTTTGCTATGCCCACTGGTTAGCAGCTACCCTATGAAGCCACCACATGGTGGCAGCAAATTCTAATTTTTTGATAGGCAATTGACTCTAACTCTATAGGCCACTATAAATGTTGCAATATCACAAATGAGGTGGAAATTGACAGAGGAAACTTGGAATAACAGTGTAGGTGCTGCTAACAATAGCCCCAGGAAGCTTCTTTAAATTACCTAATCATCAAAGGTTGCAAAGAAAAGCTGTCTTTTGATCTCAGTGAGTTTGAGCAGCTGTTTAATCCATCAGTTGTTTAGAGTGTGAACACATGTTTTCATGCCTAATTATTCCAACTGCCATGACAAAAAGTTGTGTTTCACAATTACAGGTTAGCTGTCAATTATTAATCTTATTTAGTAGCTGTTTCTTCTGATAATGAGATAAAAGTGTTTGTGTGTGTGTGTGTGTGTGTGTGAGAAAGAGAGACGTATAAATGAATGCATGTATTCAGATGTAGTTTTCTTGATTTGATGGTGGTGTATTGAAATTATCAGATCGATTTTATGAGACATTAAATAACAAGTAGAGTCAGGTAATGATAAGTGCTAAGTTATTTCTCAACAGGAAAGAACATAACACCTCTTATCTTTGACAAATGAAAAAATTCAAGTAAGGATACAGTAGCCTTTATTGGAACTTATTTTGTTAAATTTTGTTATTTTCTTTTTGCTAAATAGTGAAACTAAATAATGTATACTGGTAATGTATTACTATTGCTAATAATAATACATGTGGAACAATAATAATAAGGATAATACTATTAATGATAATGCTAATGTTATTCAGTTTATAACATCTACATTTGTCATGAACTAAGTTTGAGAGCTAGACCTGACTTCAGAGGTCACCTGTCTACAAAGGCCACTTTTGCCATTTCCCATGGGTGGCTGCTGTAGACAGGTGTGTGTGTGTGTGTGTGTGTGTGTGTGTGTTTGACAGTTTTGTAAGTCAAGAGACATCAATAAATAGCAACAAAGCAACCAAAAGAAGAATATATCTTCAGCTTCAACATGTTATCATTTTGATTTTTTTAAAACAAAGACTATCTTTTAGGTTCTTTTCCTTCCATCTATACAAAATACACTTTAATATGTTAAGTGGCACTACATATATAACATAAACATTAACCCAGTAAAAATCATTGTACATTGTAGCGTGCTTCAAGATTTGAATTTTCATATTAATTGACAGCCACAGAAAATCAAAGATGTGAAAGATATTGGATTCCACTGTGATATATACAGATGCTATATTATGAAGGAGAAGCAGGAGGAGGAGAAGAACAGAATTTGTCTTCTGTCAGCTGCAAATGGAAATTGGCTGTTGAAATGGTGAATATCATAAGACCTGACTTTCTTCAGCCAATGATTCATTTCTTATCTCATTTTGATCACACACAATTCATTTGCAAGTTTGCCCTTATTTCTAAACAGAAGTGGAATCACTATATTTATAATGCTTCAAATGCACTTTCATGCACACAAAAAAATCAATTGTTAAAGCTACATACTTCTGCAAGAGAGAGAATGAAAGACCATACCTGAGATGCTGGAGGTCATTGGTTTGAACCCCAGCCGAGTCATACCAAAGACTTATAAAGATGGTACTAGTAGCTGCCTTGCTTAGCACTCAGCATTAAGAGGTTATTATTGGGACTGGTGGGCCTGATGTCAGGATAATGTGACTGGGAGGGACATGGTGCTACATGTCTGTGGCATGATGCCCCAGTGCTAGACATCACTATAAACTGCCACACTGTAGAAATTATAGTGATATGACTGAAAAATTGTTAAAGCTACGTTAAAAATCCAAATCACACACACACACACACACATACACACACAGAATGAGAGATAGTACTTGGATGAAACTACAGATGCAGAGAAAACATGGTTTTATTGCACTCCTACTCAAGAAGTACCCCATAATAATAAGAATAAATGAATAATAAAAAACTCAAGGGATGGGGCAGAGGGTAACCTGCTTTGTAAATGTAAATAAGTAGGGGTGGTTTTAAGTATGTTCAATTGTAGTTCACAGTGCAAGATTATCACCTTGTTAACTTAGGCCATACTGCTTTATACAAATCCAATTCACATAGACTTGATCATGCTACTTTATATGCATCCAATTCACCTAGACTAGGCCATGCTACTTTTTGCACATCCAATTCACATAGACTAGGCCATGCTTCTTTATACACATCCAATTCACCTAGACTAGGCCATGCTACTTTATACACATCCAATTCATGTACACTAGGTGATGCCACTTTTTACACATCCAATTCACATAGATTAGGCCATGCTACTTTCTACATATCTAATTCACCTAGATTAGACCATGCTACTTTATACACATCCAATTCATCTAGACTAGGCCATGCTACTTTCTACACATCTGATTCATCTAGACTAGGCCATGCTACTTTATACACATCCAATTCATGCAGAATTGACCATGCTACTTCATACACATCCAATTCACCTAGACTAGACCATGCTACTTTCTACACATCTGATTCATCTAGACTAGGCTATGCTACTTTATACACATCTGATTCATCTAGACTAGGCCATGCTACTTTATACACATCCAATTCATGCAGAATTGACCATGCTACTTCATACACATCCAATTCATCTAGACTAGGCCATGCTACTTTCTACACATCTGATTCATCTAGACTAGGCCATGCTACTTTATACACATCCAATTCACCTAGACTAGGCCGTGCTCTTTTATACACATCCAATTCACCTAGACTAGACCATGCTACTTTCTACACATCTGATTCATCTAGACTAGGCTATGCTACTTTCTACACATCTGATTCATCTAGACTAGGCCATGCTACTTTATACACATCCAATTCATGCAGAATTGACCATGCTACTTCATACACATCCAATTCACCTAGACTAGACCATGCTACTTTCTACACATCTGATTCATCTAGACTAGGCCATGCTACTTTATACACATCCAATTCATGCAGAATTGACCATGCTACTTCATACACATCCAATTCATCTAGACTAGGCCATGCTACTTTCTACACATCTGATTCATCTAGACTAGGCCATGCTACTTTATACACATCCAATTCACCTAGACTAGGCCATGCTCTTTTATACACATCCAATTCACCTAGAGTAGGCCATGCTACTTTATACACATCCAATTCACATAGACAAACTAGGCCATGCTACTTTATACACATCCAGTTCACCTAGACTAGGCCATGCTACTTTCTACACACCCAGTTCACTGAAACTAGGCCATGCTACTTTATACACATCCAGTTCACACAGAATTGACCATGCAACTTTATACATGTCCAATTCACCTAGACTAGGCCATGCTACTTTATACACATCCAATTTACCAAGACTAGGCCATGCTACTTTATACACATCCAATTCACCTAGACTAGGCCATGCTACTTTATACACATCCAATTCATGTACACTAGGTGATGCTACTTTATACACATCCAATTCACATATACACATCCAATTCATGAAGAATTGACCATACATAGCTGTAACGATTATGTTCCTATCAGTAAACATGAGATACCTGACTGAAGCAGGCACTGCAATGAATTTTGTCCTCTTTGTTTGTATGTGTTGCAGATGAATGAAATGAATGTATAACAGAAGATGAGAAAAGATTATTTTCTTCAGAGAATTAACATCTGCAGAAATATAGATAGGATTAGCATTATCATCATTGGGCTGAATTTGGTTTCATGGACAGAAATATACGTAGGATTAGCATTATCATCATTGGGCTGTGGACAGAAATATATGTAGGATTAGCATTATCATCATTGGGCTGTGGACAGAAATATAAGTAGGATTAGCATTATCATCATTGGGTTGTGGACAGAAATATACGTAGGATTAGCATTATCATCATTGGGCTGTGGACAGAAATATACGTAGGATTAGCATTATCATCATTGGGCTGAATTTGGTTTCATGGACAGAAATATACGTAGGATTAGCATTATCATCATTGGGCTGTGGACAGAAATATATGTAGGATTAGCATTATCATCATTGGGCTGTGGACAGAAATATAAGTAGGATTAGCATTATCATCATTGGGTTGTGGACAGAAACATAAGTAGGATTAGCATTATCATCATTGGGCTGTGGACAGAAATATATGTAGGATTAGCATTATCATCATTGGGCTGTGGACAGAAATATAAGTAGGATTAGCATTATCATCATTGGGTTGTGGACAGAAATATACGTAGGATTAGCATTATTATCATTGGGCTGTGGACAGAAATATATGTAGGATTAGCATTATCATCATTGGGCTGTGGACAGAAACATAAGTAGGATTAGCATTATCATCATTGGGCTGTGGACAGAAACATAAGTAGGATTAGCATTATCATCATTGGGCTGTGGACAGAAATATACGTAGGATTAGCATTATCATCATTGGGCTGTGGACAGAAATATAAGTAGGATTAGCATTATCATCATTGGGCTGTGGACAGAAATATAAGTAGGATTAGCATTATCATCATTGGGCTGAATTTGGTTTCATGGACAGAAATATACGTAGGATTAGCATTATTATCATTGGGCTGTGGACAGAAATATAAGTAGGATTAGCATTATCATCATTGGGCTGTGGACAGAAACATAAGTAGGATTAGCATTATCATCATTGGGCTGTGGACAGAAACATAAGTAGGATTAGCATTATCATCATTGGGCTGTGGACAGAAATATACATAGGATTAGCATTATTAACATTAGGCTGAATTTGGTTTCATGGACAGAAACTCCTCTTTGTTATACATGCTTCTACACTTTGCATAAGTCACATATATTTCTTTTATATTTATCAGGAAGGTTTTTATGGATATTTTGAATCTCCTTGTTTCTTGGACCATTATGATCTCTTCTTTAGATGTAGTTTGTTGTGAGCAGACAAAAACATAGAGGTTATTTTCTTTTCCTATGTTAATACTGGATATATTTCATTGTGTGGTACCAGAAACATGATATTTTAGTGAGTGATGAAATATATCCAGTATTAATGTAGGAAAAAGAAGATATTCTTTTTATCATATACCAAACTTCAGAATCAAAGTTTACAAGACTAAACACACTTTTTGGCACAACACGTTTACCCCCACCTCCTTTTTGTAAATTCACCTCATCTTCATAGGCTGATCATATAAATATACATGACATATAAAGTGGTAGGTTTGGGTTGACCTAATCTGTCCCAGTAAATTAAATTTTTGAAATTTTGTAAACCATTTGACCCTATCTGAAAACCTTGCAAGTCCCATTCAGCAATGCATCATGGTAGGTTTATTGTTGTTGTTAAGGAAGTAAGGGGAAATAACTTAAGAGAGTTACGGACAGCATCTGGTCAGATTTCCTTATCAATGATTAATTTCCATGTCTGTAATGCAAGTCAGTTTCTATTTATTTATTCTAACCCACAAAGTACTCATTTTTTTGGTTTTGTAGGCACACACAATCAAGCAATGCATGTCATGAGAGGAAATCTTATATTTTTCACTTGTGAAAATAAAAGGATATATTTTTCACATGTGAAAATATAGGAATGAAAAATAAAATTCTGCCAATAAGTGTCTGTGTTTCACACTTAAGTATAAAATAAATAAGTATATTATTGATTCATACAGTCTGAAGGAAAAATTGTGTGTGTGTGTGTGTGTGTGTGTGTGTTGTTTTATGGCACCTCAGCACAAAAATGGGCATGTAAAAGTAAAAGTCAGTATAACAAGATACAATATAAAACATAAGGATGTTAAAATTTTGTACAGTATATAAAATAAGAGATAAAGACAACAAGTATGGTAGGATGTGCTCAATATGATGGTAGTAAGTTGACATGGAAGCAAGATACTATTTTACACATAGATGTTATTGACATAGAATGTATGTTAAGTTGGAATTTGGTCTTGTAATAAGCACTGTACAAAAATCAACTATGCTGTTCAGGAATTGTTGTCATATTGTGACTGTGGTGTTTTCAAAAATAAAGGACAGGAAATGTACAGATTCATGAAGTTAGCGACTTTTTAGCTGTATTGGTCATAAACCAAAAGGACTTAATGGGATGATTATCATTTGTTCATCATTTTGTCAGTACAAGTTTGTTATCATTACTCTTTCTAAACTACATTTGAGATTGTCATGAAACTTTACACACACTTTATGATGTCTGGTTTGTCCTAAATAAAATGGTGCTTATCTAAAATCTCTTATTGCTACTTCTCTTGATTGAATGTCATGGATGATGCCTTCCACCACTATGACACTGGTAGATTTGTGGCAGATGAATGCAGATATGTTGCAGTTGCAGTTGGACATGCCAGCCTTTTAACAATATATGTACCAACTGGTATAGGAAACAGTTGAGAATTTCCTGATTTCAGGCCAAATTAACTTGTTTCCATCTCCAGCTCCTGCAGATAATTTGCATATGATATAGCTGGGGATTGTGCCCCCATTTTTAGTCAGCCCAGTGGGTGTAAGTTGCCTCATAATGCTGAGCTTGACCATTGGGCCTATAATACCAGACACATGTTTTTTTTCTGATCCAATGAATTCAGTATGTATTACCATCTTGCTGTTCAGAGCCACAGCAAACATCCTGCCAGCCCAGCTGTCCCAATGCAGACTCATTTATGGGGATTTTAGTGACAGATCCAACCATTTATCCAGACAAATGGATTTATATATTTATAAGGAGAATGGGACAATAGCAGAAAATCCAGCCAGCCAGTCATGCTTGTGGCATGATCAGTATCAAAACTGACCAGCCTGTCTTCCATATGTCCAACAACAAGGTCGACCATTCTCCCAGCTAACAAGCTGTCTGCCCAGGCAGAGAAGGCTTTTCTTATTTTCACTCAATGCCAACAAGGTATTAGCAGTTGTTTACTTGGGAATGATGGCATTGTGTCATTGTTGCCTCATGGCATGATTTATCCTGAAATGGAAGCAGCTTTAGAAGTCAAAATGTTGGTCAACATCGATGATCAGGAATAGTCTTCTTTCCATCAGCTTCCCCAATCAGCAAAACTTAAGGAGAATAATAATTAGTTATCTGAGTGTACTTTGACCCTGGGAATACTAAAGTCTTTTTGGAAAGTCAGGCACTTGCCACGTTCTGTGGCACAGGACACATTCCAGAAGTTTTGTCATTAGATACAAATGTAATGTAAAAAGCCAACAGCAAGTTGAGTCGTGAGTCGCCTCAATGACTTCAGTCTTCTGCCAAAGTTCAAGGCAGAGACAGTGAGGTCTATCCAGTTCTCCATCCCATGGAATGAGTATGTGATCAGTCCTGATCTCACTGATGACTTCTTTCATGTCCCACAGTGTCATGAAAGTTTCTTAGGTTTGCTTACCATGACAAAGTTTACCAACTTTGAGTCCTTCCCTTCAGTCTAAATATCAGCTCATGGTTCTTCACCAAAATTATTGATTGCATCAACACCCTGTTCCCATCGACATTCCTATATGGCAACAGCAGCATATCTAGATGATATCCTCCAAAAATATATGGTAAGTGCTATTCTCCTCAAGGACTGAAAAAGCCCCCAATCCCATTCAAATCATCTTGGTTTGTTTTAGTGAACTCATAAAAATCAGACCTTGACCCATCCCAGTGTTTTGTCTACCTGGGCATGGAGTTTATAACCAGTCCTAATCTTGTACATCTCCCTCATGTCTGCATTATCCTGATCATCGAACTCATAGAGTCCATTTGAAACAGGATGTGGATTTCAGTGAGAGAGTTCTTGCAACTCTTGGGGTTACTTTGTGTGGCAGTGATCTGATCATGCTGGGCTTCTTTTTATATTTGCCCATTTCAAATAATTTTCCTGGCTCAATGTTTCCCCTTTCCCATTCCACTAAATCAGAGGGTCAGTATCGTGAGTGAGGTATAATCAATCCTGTGTCAGTGGCACAACCATGTTTGGCTTAAGACAGAAATTCCTCTGAGAAACCCAACCTGAAGTGACAATGTGTGCAGATGCAATTAGATATGGTTGGGGAGCCCACTAGCTGTGCACCTTCAAGATAATCAGTGGCAAGCAGGGATCAGGGGATTGACCTCTTCACATCAGCCTTTTAGACTTGAAAGCTGTCATAAAAGCCTTTCAGCTCTGAAAGAACAGACTCTGTGGGAAGTCAGTCCTGATTATGTCAGACAACTCTGTAGTGGTAGCTTACCCAGCTCAAAAAGGTGGCACCAACCTGATCATGCTAGTTTGGCAGTTTCTACAGTGTTGTTATGAACTTCAGATTGATGTGCAAATGAGATATATTCCCTGCAGACAATGTTCTGGCTGATATTCTTGTCCAGACAGGGTCAGGTTATTCATACAGAATGGTCCCTACATCCATCAGTTTTCAGTGGATTTGTATGATTTTGGCATCAGCTGATCAACCTGTATTCAACAAGGTGGAACCACAAGTTTCCCACCTTTGTCTCACTGGTCCCAGACCCAGAAGCTTGGGCTGTGGATGTGCCATCAACCAGTTGGGAGTTGTTATGGACCTGACTGTCTTAGTACCAAAATGAATACAGAATGGGCCAGAATTGCAGGATAATTCTGATAGCCCCTCTCAGATGAGACAAGTCCTAAGTTAACAGTCTACTTGAGCTAACAATAGACCTACCAAGAAAGATCACAACCAAACCACATCTTTGCAAACAACCAAGTTTGCAGGTATTTCACCACTTCCCATACCATCTTCTCCTTCATGCATGACTTTTGTCAGGACAGACATGTGAGAAAAGGAATTCAGACCTTCATTTATGGAGAGATTCTTGAGAGCATGAAAGTCCTCTATTCTGAAAGATTATGAGGGAAAGTGGCATGTTTTGAGGGACTTATTTAGAGTCAATACCATTGTCCCATTAAATGCCTTGATCTCTCAACTAGCCAACTTTTTTCTTTGTTACTACAAGGAGAAAAAGTTAGCACCAGTTATCATCAAAGGCTACCACTCAATGATATCTGATGCATTCAGGCATCATGGAAGAAGAAATTGATGATGATAAAGATCTGTCAGTCCTACTAACCAATTTTGATTTGAACCAAAATTCCTCACCCTTCTTCCAAAATGGAATTTGTCCACATTTCTAATATGGCTCAACTCCCAAAAGTTTGAACCGTTAGTGAGAACCTTGCTGAAGCTGTTATCATACAAAACCTGTTTCTAATAACTTTAGCACTGGCTTGCAGAATGAGTGAGGTACATGCCCATTCAGTTGACTTGAACTATCTTTAGTTCAGATTGGATGGTTCAGTGACAGTCAGTGGGCAGTCAGACAGTCATCATATGCTCCCTGTCATCTGTAGATAAGTCATGAGCAACAGCTATGCAATATCCTATCTTTGCCCTCAAACACTGCTTGAAGTGCACAGAAACAAGTCATGGCAACTGCATCAAACTCTTTCTTTCCATGAAGGCAGGAAAGCAGGATATCACCTCTCAAACCATGTCTTTGTGGTTTAAGTGGGTTATAGTCTCAACATACTCCGATGTCTCAAAAGATCAAAGTTACCTCATGAACTTTTTCATATCATGAAATTAGAGTGATCTCTGTCAGCCTTGTGTTTGAATGCAATGTTTCCATCTGAAACATCATAGAACTTGTTGGCTGGTATGCAGAGGCAAACTTTTAATATGGTGGGTCATGTGGCTGTGGCCAAGATGACCACCAGGAATAATTAAACCAACACAGCTTCTTTGCTTCACTAGATTCATCTTTTTAACCTGGTAGAGCTTGTGACCATAGGCTGTGCTGCTATGAGCAGGAGAACAGGTTATCATTTGCATGGGGAATCCAATCTTTCTTTCAAAGTACACAGGGTATAGGTAGGATGCTGAGCATTCCCTATACCTATTACCAGTTCCCCTAAAGTTAATTTGATCAGGGAATGTATTCAAAGGAGAAAGCAAATTTTCTGGTAAATTACTTTTTCTCCAAGAATATTTATCGCTTCATATTACTCAAAAACACTCCCAGCCACCCTGCTCTGTAAGCATCCTTATCATTATTTTGCTCAGCTTAAAATGAAGTGACACCTAGCAGCAGGAAGGGGAGGTAATGTGCAAAAGTTGTTTCCCTTGTCTATATGATCTGGACAGAAAGGATGAATTGTCCTCTTGTAGCTGGACTGGATTTGAGATGTAACAGGCTTTTATTCCTAATGTTAATGTGATCAGGGAACATATTCTCAGAAAACAGTTTACTAGTAAAATGTATTTTCTTCATGATGACTTATTATGAAGCTAAGAGAACTCTTTCTATGATGTGTTTGTTCACCCATTTTACCTTGGAGTCAAGGTCACAGAAGATTTGTTTTAAACTTTTGTGTAAAGTTTTTCCATTAGCTTATATTTCCCAAACTTATTCATGTATCTTCTTCATACATTTAATAAATCATTATGATGCTAAGATAATTCGTTCTTTTATGTGCTTGTTTGCCCTTTTTGACCTCAGAGTCAAGGTCACACATTTTACAACGGTATTTGGATCATGCAGGCCCTTACCTTCTTTTATTATTAAAACTGTGAAACAATAGAGTAAAATAGAGAATGCATTTTTCAAGATGGTGCCTAGGATTTAACATAGTTCCATACAACATGCTTGCATCTATTTCTATGACACAATATAGGTGCAATAGAACTCATGATTAGTGAGACATTTTTTACAGTTTGGATTGAAAACAACAAATTTATCCCACAAAATTAAACTGTAACCAACTGAAATGTATGTTTTGGCAGGTTGAATGAAGGGTGTTTTGTTAGCTTTAATGTTGACTCCCCATTGATAAAAGGCAGCTGTCCAGATTGTTGCCAGAAGGTTTGCTGGCCAGGTATTTCTGCAAGATATTTGTGTTGTGATTTGGCTTTTTTCCTTCAAAAAGTAAACACAAACCAGAATAATGGTGAAGTAAATTGGATAAATCTAAATTGGCAGCTTGTGTCAGCTACCAAGTCCAACAATGGCAGTTTGTTGAGTTTGTAGTGATTTCCTTCCTTCACACACACACACACACACACACACACACACTCCTATTTACCAGTATGAATGGTTTCCTTTGATTAGAACAAAGGCATTGGTTTTGATTGGAGTAAGGCCACTTGATACAACTTTTAATGTCATTGAGATTTGTAGAGCTCAACAAGAACTACAGTTCAATTTATTTTCTTTAAAAGTGATACCCTATCATCAGTTTAAATCCTTTTCAATTTCATAAAGAATCTTGACAACAGAGATTGTGATCTGACAGTTCAGAATTGTTTTAAAGGATCATTTACCATATATACTCACATGTAAGTCAACCCCGCTTTGTTAGGGCTACAAAAAGCGAATTTCTCTTTGACCCTCCTATAAGGCAGGGTGTATTTTGCAAGTCAGATCCATATGAAGGGCTGGCTTTGTAATCAGTGAATCAAAGTTGCACTTTGGAAAAACAAAACAAGCCACACTGGATAGATGATGGAAGGATGGGTGGGTAATGACAAAACCAGTGTAAAATTTAGTGCTGTTTTTTCAAGCCAAGGGCTTGTTCGGTCATGTACACTGACAGAAAACTTTAGAAATATCACTTGAGTATTAAATCGAACTTATTATGGAAAAGAAAAATACTAATTAAATCAAAACTTTTATTGCATCAAACACAGTGTTTATGCAGCAACACAGAAATATTAATACAAATACAGGTTGTACAGACTTGCATGAGAAGGGAAGCAGTATACTTGCTAGTAAATACCCATGGTAAACAACACTGACAGAGCTTCACTTTGTGTGGGTAACATTTTATATGCCCATAATATTTTCAAATTATTAAAATCCAAATAACTGTAGATAGAAGTATGTGTAATGAATACCATCATGAAATGGATAAATATCGTGCATACCATATACACATTTATGAATGGGAATAGCAGCATGAAAACATTAAAATATTTGAACTGACAGTACTTTAGTTTACTGCAAACATCTCAAGGTTCTAACATTACCCCTGTATTTATCAAATTGTTTTGTATGTCATGCTTATAAGACAATTCCTACTTTGCATGAATCAGATTTTTATTAAAAAGAACAATGACTTATAAATGATCATATCATATGTGTATTTGAAGTGAGTCTTTCTGACATGCAGAATATGTTGCCTGTAATACTGCGCACTCTTTCATTAAGATCCTTTGTGATTGGTGTATTTTTACAGAATCCTAACAACAGTGACAGTGATTCAGAGGCAGAGGAAGATAAACTTGAGGAACTAGAAACCATGTTGAGAGAACATGATCCAGAATTTCAGAAGTAGGTCAATGTGAACAACCATTTCCATCTTAAGTTCATAAAATATTTAAAATACTACACTATAGAACTTCAAACATTCAATATCTGTTTCATTTTAAAATGTATGCTCAGTTGTTTCCTCATCAAGAAAACAGAAAAGATTCCATTTCTTTGCTCACATAGTCTAAAGAGAATCATAATTTCTTAAGAGAAACTGAAACAAAAAAAATTAAAATCTTTTGGTTTTCAGTTGCCAAGGCTGTTCATATCAGTTTTGAGATTTGCCAAACCATATTATTTCTATTTATGACATGTTGAAATATGCTGATTTCAGGTAATAAACTATTTGAAACATGTTCTGTTGCCATTTACAATGGATGATGCATATGTTAAATGTTCTTCAATTAGATATGCTGTTATGGAAGTGAGGCAGGTTGATCCATCCATATTTTATATGTCTGCCATAAGGCACATCATATTATGATGTTGTCCATCAGTCAGTCACCAATGTGTTTCCACACAATAACTTACTTTATCAACCATTTACAGTTACCACACTTCATGGATGACTTGCACAGGAGGTACAGATTAACCCGATAAAATTCAGAGTCAAAATGTCAAATGTCTAGGTCATTGACTTAAAGATGACAGCTGGGGAATTTCCATATCCTATGTGCAAGCCTTTCATCAAGTTTGGTAATTGGAGATGGTGGATCACTTGAATCATTGTGCAGAAACAATCTGACTAATAGGAGATGGATGGATTCTGCACAATGTCTAGAGTCCTACAGTCACTGTATGGCTTGCACTCTTTGTGTGTGGGGTCTAGAGTCCTACAGTCACTGTATGGCTTGCACTCTTTGTGTGTGGGATCTAGAGTCCTACAGTCACTGTATGGCTTGCACTCTTTGTGTGTGGGATCTAGAGTCCTACAGTCACTGTATGGCTTGCACTCTTTGTGTGTGGGATCTAGAGTCCTACAGTCACTGTATGGCTTGCACTGTGTGTGTGTGGGATCTCGAGTCCTACAGTCACTGTATGGCTTGCACTCTGTGTGTGTGGAGTCTAGAGTCCTACAGTCACTGTATGGCTTGCACTGTGTGTGTGTGGGATCTAGAGTCCTACAGTCACTGTATGGCTTGCACTGTGTGTGTGTGGGATCTAGAGTCCTACAGTCACTGTATGGCTTGCAGTCTGTGTGTGTGGGATCTAGAGTCCTACAGTCACTGTATGGCTTGCACTGTGTGTGTGTGGGATCTAGAGTCCTACAGTCACTGTATGGCTTGCACTCTGTGTGTGTGGAGTCTAGAGTCCTACAGTCACTGTATGGCTTGCACTGTGTGGGTGTGGGATCTAGAGTCCTACAGTCACTGTATGGCTTGCACTCTGTGTGTGTGGAGTCTAGAGTCCTACAGTCACTGTATGGCTTGCACTCTGTGTGTGGGATCTCGAGTCCTACAGTCACTGTATGGCTTGCACTGTGTGTGTGTGGGTGTGTGTGATTTGGATTTTTAATGTTGCATTAACAGTTTTTCAGTCATATCACTACAATGTCTGCAGTGTCGCAGTTTATAGTGATGTCTAGCACTGAGGCATCATGCTGCTGACACCCAGTCACATTATCCTGACACCAGGCCAACCAGTCCTAACACTAACCTGATAATACTGAGTGCCTAGCGAGGCAGCTGCTTGTATCATTTTTATAAGTCTTTGTAGTCTTGGTGCGGGGCTCAAACTCGCAACCTCCCACATCCGAAGCAGGCGCTCTAACCACTTAGGCCACCGGAACAGTTGGCTTGCACTTGGGGTAATGAAAACTCTATTGAGTTGGGGTAAAAAAAAAATCAAAGATCAAGAAAGTGGTTTCTGCAGACAAATTTCAGTTATTTGCATGGAAGACTGTTAAATACAGTATATTTATATAATGTGCCATTAATGATGCTCTTGTTATAACTTAGTTAAGTTATCCAAATTTATGGAAATATGAAATATAAGTATGAACTGATATATATCACCTTCAGTCCTCGAAAACATTCTTTGAAGTTATATTTTATTGTGGCAAATACTTGTTTCTTGGGAATAAACTTGTAAAGCATATTGAAAGAATGATTAAATAATTGATTATCACTTGCATATTATTGCAGAGAGCTAGGTGAATCAGCTGGGGAGTTTGATATTGCTGAATACTACAGATTACATCTGGCTATTGAGAGAATCAGGTGAGGTACATTTGTGGCTATTGAGTGAATCAAGTGAGGCACATGTCTTTCTTTGTATAGAATCAGGTGAGGTACATTTGTGGCTGTTGAGTGAATCAAGTGAGGCACATGTCTGACTTTGTAGAGAATCAGGTGAGGTACATTTCTGGCTATTGACAGAATCAGGTGAGGTACATTTCTGTAACAGAATAATGAAGAAAACATGAATGTTACTCTTTTGTTTCCCCTTAGTTCTTAGATTGAAGATTTTATCTTTGATTAGCTTAAAATTGGATCTTGGCCATTCTTGGTACTTTCAGTAAAACCTCCAAATTTATACCACCTGTCAGATTTTGGGAAAAGTTATTTTAATCAAGAAGTAGCCTGTTTTTATGAGATACCTTTGCATTTTTACTTAGTCAGTGACAGGTAAGAGCAGTGATCTCAATATGATAGATCAGAGGCATGCACATCTGTCAGATCATCAGCAGTAGACCAGTCATGGACCTGTCTACTAGGGTGCCAATTTCATTGCCAAGGCTTAGAGGAAATACACTTCCAAAGTTTGCAATGCATAGTTGAAAATCTTCTGTGAATTGATGCAGTAGGAAATGTATTGATCCTAGCTGTACCCCTTTAAATGCATTTGTATCCTTTTCTTTCTGTTTGTGTTTCAACTGTTAAGACCTAAAGGGAGAGCCTTTCTAACACTCATTCTTAGGGTTCCGCCATCGGGTTGGATCCTCATCTTTATCAAGTATTATAAGCCCCCACCCACCCCAACTACATTATTTCTGCTATTCAGCCAGATCTGGTGGTCATATTGACATGGGGTTTTCAGTAAAAGATTTCTAGTTATGCTTAGAAGTTCCAAGTTTTGATGGTAAAGAAAATAAGTAATCTGAATTCTAATTACCAAACATGTTGAATCTTGGGTTTGGCCAATGTGGGTATGTGAGAAAGCTTGCCAGTAGCTTTTCATGGGACAGTGGTTCTATCCAGGGTTCTTCCTCCACCATTTATACTGGCCGTCATGTATAGCCTATCTCGCATTGAAAAATGGCATTAAATCCTACAACACCAACAACAACAACAACCAAAACATGAGTTACGACAATTAAAGCTTATTTTGTCAGTGCATTTTGGGCTAGTTATTTCACAGAGGTCTAAAGTTATGTTTCAAAATAAATTCTTGATGTGATACTTGCTTAAAATTTATCTGCAAATGGTCTCCTATGCTGTTAAACCACAGTTTAACCCTGGTAGTGCAGGAGCCATATATTTATGGATGATGTCACCGGGCTTTTTATGTGGGAACCATGTATTTATGGTCAAACGTCACCTAGCTCTGTGTGCGGATACCATATTTTAATGGCACAGGATAGTGACATCTATGGATATCCATTCTAGGCCAAATATTAATCGTGTGCTGATAATAGCAGGGAGATAGTATATGTAATAGTCTCATAGATCATGGCTCTGCATCATTGTAACAGAACGTCAGTGAAACAAATATTACAGCAGATTTATTTGCCCAGTAAAGTCTGTTGTCAACAGTCGATGTTGATATAAACAGTATGGTGGCTGTTAAGTAGTTGCAGTCTCACAGCTGTCTCATAGCCAGTTGTCGCTGATTACCATATATATATGTATGTTCTAGTCTGACTTACAATAAAGTTCGTTAGGGCTTTGTGTGGAAGAGGAGAGGTATAAATAGCAATATGCAAAGTTTTCCAAATTGAGAATTAATTTTCTGCAGAAATACACCATGTGTTTAATATGAAAGTGGTCTGACACTATCATGTGTTGATATGCAAGAGCTATGACATGGCCATCCCATTCAGTAACAACTTCAGGTTCCACTAAATCGAGCTTAAACTAGTAGCCAAGTTTATCAATGAGTCTGTCATGAACAGAGCCTTTTCTTATATTGGGGGATACATTGTATCAAGAGTAAGAATTGTACAATCCTGAAAGGGACCAACCATTCATTTTTCAGAGGAGTCAGGTATTCACACTGAGATATTCCTTTCCTTACAGATGTGATTTTTAAAAAATTTTCTTTCTTTTTTTAAAATTAAAAAAAGCATAATAATCTTCTTGCGCTATAAAGTTTATTTTGCTCTGCTTCTCTCTTTTTCTGTCTCTTATCAATTAAGTTGAAAAGGAAATGGAAAAGAGAGAGAGAGAGTTCTTAATTAACCCACCCTTATGACAGCAGAGTGAAATGTATGTGACTTGGGAATCTAATAGTCATGACTTTTGTTCAGTTGCTGAAATTTTGACCTGGTGCAAATTTTTTTTTTCATCGACAGTTTCGTTTTGTTTCATTTTTACAGCGCTAGTTTCAGGGATAGGCCAATAAAGACATAAAGCTTGTTCTTTTTTTTATATTTTTTTAATATTTTGTTTTATTTTTCCTCAAATGTTTGACAATGTAGACATTATAATATGTTAAGATTGTTGCTGAGAAATCTGTTTTATTTCAAATATTTTTGGTGGGTTGCAATTAATAATTATCATTAAAAAGCTCACAACTCTTGCTCTATAATTTATAATCATTGAGAAATAATTATGTTAATTTTCTGTAATAATGACTTTCAGGCCTCTCAGATCTACAGCTTCTCTCAAAATAATACCTGACAACCATCATAGATGTGTGTGTACTGGACACAAGAGATCCCATCATGTGTTGCAAGCTCACATCTCAGTGTTTTTCATTTCTGCCTCACTTGGCAGTAAAGATCAAAGAGCTCACTTGGCTTGGAAACACATTGGTATTTCTTAGCGGATGTTTCATACCATATACAACTGAAAAATAGTACACTACTCCATTATGTTGAGAGAAGACCCAAACTAATGGCTGTCATAATATTGCTGTACCTGATGATATTACATTAAAATCATTCCAATGTAGACACTAGAATGTTACAGAATTAAATACGTCTCTTTGGTATTTGGTGGGCCATTGACAGTTATGCTCAACTAGCTGAACATCAGAAGATATTTAAAAAATAAGATTCTAAAACAACTTGAGTTGTGAAGAAAGTTATTCTAAAACTGTATGTGCTGTCATTTATTAAAGTATGCATTAATTATAAATGTTATTAAAGAAATCAAAGACATAACATGTCCCATACTATTGATATGCATTCAATTTGCATGTTTATGGATAGTAAAGGAAAGTTAAGACATACATAAGATTTAGCAGTGAAGCTGGCAAAAATAACATTTTATGTTGTATGAGTCTGGAAATAACCCTAAAAGTCGTTAAATCCCTGAATGAAATCCTAACACTTTCAACAGTACTTTTTACTTTGAAAGAAAAATACATGTGTTTCATTTTACATGATGTGATGAATAAAAGAGTCCATTTCAGTCGATGACAAACCTGCAGATGGATTTTGTGTCAATTATTACCTTTTTCACATGTATAGAGATACTTGTATTCGTCAAATTTATTCTTGCAAGCAACAGTAATTGCTTATAGATGTGTTTACATAAAAATCTGTAAGACATCTGCCTTTTGACAATTTTCAAATGAGAAAACTAGTTTTCCATTAGTTGGACTTCATTGCATAAACAGAATTCTCTGTACACTAAAACACAACAAATGTAATTGTTCTACATTATGATAATTGGTATTTTACATTCATAATTAAAACATCTTGACAACATTGAGTTCTTTAAAATATGAAAATGAAAAATGAATGCTGTATTTTGTTGGATTAAAGATTCTACCAACAATATTATTTTAAAAATTCTTTTAAATCTTTCAAACACTAGCATTATTTTTTGGTTGCAATGACAACGAAAGTAAATCTAATTATTTATCATTTTTAATATGATTGATATTGGTTCCTTATCAGTGAACTATAAGTAAATGAACAGAATTATATTTTATATGGAGACCATTTATGAATAATAACACTGCAAGAATACATAATTTACGAGCTGTTATTAAATTACTGTCTCTTTTGCTGGTGATAGTGAAAATTTTCTCCAACTAGTAAATGTATGTCTGGAATAGAAACATCACAGTCCGATGCATTGGTCATTTGTGTTTATTTGGAATATCTTGCTTTCCTTGGAATATCATTGGTAAATCACATGTGTTTGGATGCATAGTTTTGTTACTCTAAGTGTCTTTTGCCATTATTTCAACAGTATCCATTTTTGTATTCCAATTCATGTTTCATTCACAATCCTTTCATTTGACTGCATTATTAGTGTCCCATTCTTGTCATTTTATTCCATTTTTATTGTATCTTGGGCACACACACAGTGGTGTTACCAGAAGTACATTACCCATGTGATTACAGTGTGAGGGTTAGTATTACCCTTGCTAAGTTTGTTCCATTTTGTTTTGCTTTTTTGTTTTTGCAAATTTCTTTCAGCAGTGCCACAGAAAGTTGGCAAATGTGGCCATAAAAAGGCTTCATGGGACACAAACTCCACCTGTTTAGCTTGTACCATGTGTGAGCACTTGGACAGATGTCCATTCTGTTCTTTATGGGCAGATGAAATGTGGGATTTAGGTGGAAACTATTGCTTATACAGAAGCAGGTAGAATGACGTAGCATTTCCATGGATAGGTTATTGGCATTTCCTGACCCATGGAAGTCACCAACTTGTCAATTCTGTGAGGGATTAGAAGCACTTTCTGTACACAAAACAAGATTTATGGGAATCTTTGCACCAAATTTTTTTTAGCAAGAAAATAACCCTATGATCACTGCCATGATATATGCCTGTAATCTGTAGTATGTTTGAACAGTAAACAGTCCAGCTCAAAGCTCATCTAAATATTTTCAAGCTGATACAGAGGCAATTAAAAGGTAAGTCTGTCAGAGATAAAAACAACCACCTTTCAAAGATTACTTAATTGGCTCACAGTATCTAAGGTGATGTAATTCTGCTGTGGCAGAGTCCTTTAATTGACCCATGCTTTTCAGGATGATTTTAGCCATGAAATAGATTGATTAAAAGACAATAATAAGCACACCCTCATGTTTGCACGTTTGATTTGTGCTGATAATGCATTAACACCTAATCTGGATGGAGCCGTTTATTACTGCTGTATTACCTGTAAAGACCCTGTTAAACTTAAAAATAGTATGTTCTCTCCCTTCCCCCATTGAAATGGTTAGTCCAAATATGATATATATTCATTATCCTATAGAGACAAGCATATCTCATGGTCAAAACTGTATCAGATACAGTTCTAATAATACTAACCCAACTTTTGACCTCTGTGAAGAAACTAGTCCAAAAGACACTGACATACTAAGCTTTTATTTTCATAACTCATGTTTTGTTAATTAGAAGTCAGATTTTTTATTTTCTTTCCATCAAAACTTGGAGCTTCTAAGCATAACTCAGTTCTGACAGGATTCACTCAGAGAATCCTGCAGAGAAGTTTGGACAATAGTACAATCTGGTCTATAGTGTGTGCAAAGATGAACACTAATGACACTTGCATTACCTTCAAACTACCTACTGAACCACTGAGAGCAGCAATGACTGCATCCAATTAAGCATATATTTTGCCATCCATTGGATTTTAAAGAAGGAACTTGATGTATGTTTGTATTTAATGTCAATGTGGTTGTGATATATGAGTGTTTGCATGTGTGTATGGCAGTGATATTTGACAAGACAGTACTAAGTTTACCAACTATTTCTTTCACTGTAAGTGTATTAAATGCTTGGAAAAAATACCCAGACAAGTTAATTTTTGTTTATTCAGATTTGAGTTTTCAATCATTTTCTATAGGCTTAATATAAAAATATAGCTTACTCTCAATTGGACGCATTGCCTGTTTTGGGGGGTCACACACACTGACCCCCTCCCCCTTGGGACCTCAAAACACACTTTGCGAGGCTCAAACTACCCCCATCCAGAATTGTCTGGGAGTATGGCAGGTGTGCAGCTGTGATGTGCAGTCCTCAAAGAACAGTCTTTGCATCAATCATTAGAGTTTCTTTCTGATATGAGGAAAGCTAATGGTCGACTTGTTTACTGTGAGTCTAAACAAAAAGTTAACACATTTTATCTCTTCAGTCCCAGATCCGAGTGCATTGTTGGAGGAGAGCAGATACTTTCAGTCTGAATTGAGATCCTGTATTGATTATGATTAGAAATCTTTTAAAAGATTGTTATGTGGTAATGTACAATTCGGAAGTTAAAAATGGAAATGAAGTAAAATTAGAAAAGATATTGATGACAGCAAAAATCAACTGTGCTTTGAAAATTGAAAGCAAAAGATTTACTTCAGTTACTGAAAAAATATTTAAAAAAGCTATTTTTAGGATTTCAGAATTATATTGGGATATGATTAAAGTTTGTTTTAATAAGAATTGGCTTTCCTTGTGGTACCATCTAATCCAGACAAAATCAACTAATGAAGGTCATTCTCTCACAAAAGATTTTGTGACACAACCACAGCAGATAATGTTTGCATTGAGGAGAAGAAGTATGATTCTTAAACATATAATATATAAAGTAAGAAAAATAAGCTAAATTTATTCATTTTTAGCGAGATTGCGTTTGAACCCAATCAGCTCTAGATTTAGTATTGTGTACAAAATAATGGTCAATAGATAACTTTTTGTTCTGTGCTTGACGTAAGAGTTAATTCATGCATAAATATTAAAATACATGCCATAGTGTTTGTAATCTTAGTACAACAGTAACGACTTGTCAGCAAGGGGATCATTATAATGACAGCTGAATGTATTCTTTTGGACAGAGGCAACAAAATTATTTCCAAATGCTTTAATATTGTATTGAAGGCTGATGAATAGTGTTATATAGCACCTTAATTAAAACACCTTAATGAAAGTAAGTCTTACATCAATACAAATCTCGGTGTATCTTGACTTATATTGTTATTGATTCAACTGAGGTAAATAAGACAATACATGTTCCTGAAATTTATAAACATTTTCTTGGACCAACCCAACAGCCTTATGCAAATGGAATATATTATAATATTTGGTGAATCTTTTGAAAATTTAAGGATTTTCCGGTGAAATAATACTGTTGTAAAAGTTCTTGAATTTGTTGGAAAATTATTTTGCAGGACATTCTAGATGTTTTTATCAAAGCCTTGATGAAATGCTCACCACTTTATTCACAAAATTAATCTCTTCAGTAGATTAATGCCTCAGTATGTGATTTTCTCACCAGGGTACCAGAGTTATTGTTCCAGCCCTCCATGATAGGGATAGAGCAGGCAGGAATAGTGGAGACCATGGATTATGTCTTCAGGAAATACAAACATGAAGTGCAGAATGATCTGGCCCAGGTACTGGCATGGTTATTATTATAATTATTGTATAATGATGACCATAATGATAAAGGTTTTTGGGCCATGTGAGTTTATAGTTTGATCCTGCACTCAGTATGCATTTTCAAGCTTGTGTCATATATTGTCCATTGTCAGTCATCCATTATCCATCAACAGTTGCTGCTTTCAACTTTTTCGCAACAACCACAACACATTTTCAGGAATATTTGGTGCAGAGCTCAATGGCAAACAGTCTTATAAAACTTTTGTACAATGCCAATCTGCCATCAGATGGGGCCAACATTTCTCAGAACCAGAATAATCTTTAAACAACTTCTTCTCTTGAACCACTAAACATAATTAGTCCAAATTTGTCAGAAAGCTCCCTGGCATGAGCATCATTCAAGTTTATGCAATTGATATCAGTCTGCTATCAGATATTGGCTACCATTACTAAAGTGAGAAAATAAACCTTAAAATGATTTCTGCACCAAAAAAACCCCACTGAATAGAGTTATTACATATTTGAAAGAAAGCATTCTGGCATGAAGGCCTTTGAAATTTAAACAGAAAATTCTGATCTGCCATTTGATATGACCATCTTTACTGAAAGCAGCAGGAGATTGTATCCTAGTCACTCTGCATGCAGGACCATCATGTATCTGTTACAATAGAGATATTACAGAATTATATCACACTACAATTCAGGAGGAAAACCTGACGTTTAAGGTGTCAAAATCCTGGATAGATAGTTTATTAAATACTGGGAGTTTCAGGGCTTTATAGGCTGGATAGAGAGTTTTTTTAAATACCTGAAGTTTCAGAGCTCAAGAGGCAAGATAGATAGATCTCAGAAACTACAGCAAGACCTGGAAGAAGAGATCGACATTTTCACCAAATACATGAAAAGGATGCAGGTGGAATTGGGACTTGATGACCATTTAATTGGAAACATGAAAAAAACACCAATATATTTTGACTCGGTACCATAGAATATTGTTAATAGGATTAGACAAGAGAAGTGCTGGTAGTGACAAGTGCCATTATATTGACATTTCTGGCATCTGTAGACTTGTTATCACTTTTGAACATATTTCAGGAAAAAAGAGAATTGAAGAATATAATGGTTCCAAAGTGAATTGTAGTGAAGGTGTAGCAAAAAGTCTGGATAAACAAGTAACTTATGTTGAAATATATTGCTGAAGTGTGGAAAGCACACATGAAGCCTTCTCTCTGGTGTTAGATTCATTCTATGGCCATTGGACTGATGTAGTTAACAAAATCAAGGAAAACATCAAGAACAACAATAGTAGTAATCCAGATGGATGCATAAGTAAACTGCAGCCAATGGACATGTTTCTAAATAAACCCTTTTAGGCACTGCTGTGGAGAAATTGGTCAGCTTCATAAAGGACCAGACTTCTAAAAGTGTTGCAGCCTGGGAGGCTGGTAAGGATACAACAAAAACATTCCAGCCCCTTCAAATCCACTGAAGATTTTAAAAAAAAAAAAGAAGCTTCCAGGTAACTGGAATTTCAACCGCAGTTAATGGCAGGGATGACCGCTGTAAAAGGAATGTTAATGCAGGTCCACTTGAAAGTCTTTCTTGTAATGATAATGATGAATGGTTTGAGAGATTGGTAGAACTCTTGAGATTATGCAGTGATCTGACATGGTTTTTATTGCATTTTTCATTTATTGATTCATCATTGCATCACTAAGTATCTGCTGAGGGATAAAAACATTCTTTGTTTATAATATATGTTTGTGTTTTTTTAATAAATTTAACATATCTTTAACAAATTTAGTCATATTGCTATAATATCTGCGACTGTTGCTGTGGCCTAAGTGGTAAGAACGTTTGCCTTGGATGCAGGAGGTCACAGGTTCAAACCCCAGGCAAGTCATACCAGAGACTTATAAAAGTGGTACTAACAGCTGAACAGCTGCCTCACTTGGCATTCAGCACTAAGAGGTTAGTGTTAGGGCTGGTTGGCCTGGTGACTGACTGGATAGATAGATAGTTTATTAAATACCAGAAGTTTCAGGGCTCTGTAGACTGGATACATAGTTTTTTAAATACCATATTTACCATGTTGGGACACCATAAATTAATTTTTATAGTTTTTTTTGTGCACTGTATGTTTTGGGACAAATTGCTTTTTTTGAGTCTTAAGTAGTGGGACACCTTATAAATCATTCGAAAATTAAATGTTGGAAAATGCACTCCAACTGAAATTTTATTTTAAAAAATATAAAACTGTACTTGAGATAAATCTCTTTAATCCACTGCAGCATCATTTCAACACAATCCTTCTCAAGCACATGTACGATCCATTCTTTCAGTGATTGAATATTTGTTTATGCCGTGAAATATTATCATTGGTGGCAACATCTCCTGAAGCGGAAACTGCAGTGACTAAAGTCAGATTTTTTACGCTGCACCAGTCGTGTTAAGTCTCACACTTTTAACCCCCATCTATTGTCAGTCTGCCCAGCAGTGAGCTCAAAGTACACTAGAATTTCATCCATGTTAATAATCATAATGTTGGCGAAATATCTTCTTTTCTGGCATTCATGAATTCATCAAATGATTTTATTTTCTCCAGATCTTCTGGGCAGCACTGGGTCGTCGATGACTCTGCACATTCCATTGTTTCAATTTATTTTCAAAATTCCTGTGAATACCATTGATAAGGAACCAAAGTTAGCTTCCATATCTCAGCTGACTTTGTACATTCCAACAGCAAAAAAATCAGCACACTTAAAAGAATACAAGGTCAGCTTTCTATGTAATAAAATAACCTTTGTATTGATAGTTTTTTTAAAAAAATTGGTGTAAAAGTATCCAAAGTCTGTTTCCGAGGTCAACTTGCTTTGTAATAAAAATAACCTTCGTCTTTGATGTCCTGTCAGCAAGTTCAAACAATGAGTTTACTGCACTCTGCCAGTTGTGTTTATTCACCACCTGGGCTTCTATTTCCTATTGGTATCTATAGTTATAACTAATACAAACAGGCATTGATGTCTGCAGGTTATACACAGCAATAACTTGCTTTAATAGTAGTTTTTGTAACCCATGCTAGCGAAAAGATTGTCACTTGCACTCAGGTGAATATATTTTCAAAAAATGATTTTTATTTTGCAAGATATAATCATATAGTTGACCCGGATATAATTCAGTCTTGGTTATTTAGCACCTAACACCATGTCATGTGTGAATGGCAGTTGTCTTCAAGCAATAGGTCAATTATTTCCCTCTCCTTTGCAATTTTGTTGGATCCAGTGTTCAGTTGGATAACATATTCAAACCTTTGAATACAACTAAACATGATTTGTTTCTCAACGTTCATGTCAGTGAACAATGTGTCATGTGTTATCGGACATAAGTGATACACGCTACAGTATGGATGCCTATGCTACATATACGGAGTTCGTGGATATATTTTATTCTTTAATAATCATGATGAAAAAAAAAAGAGGAACAAATGATAACAGTACAAGGTTAGCTTCTTTTATTTTATCAACTAATCATTTTGTTTATCAATTTTATTACAGCATGCAGTGGGTTGGGGCAGCGCAAATTCAACACAAATTTGTTTTGTTTCTTAAGTCTTGGGACATATAACCGCTGTAAAACAAATTTCACCATAAGTTCTGGGACATGAAAAAAAAAAAATTATTTTATCACATCCCAATATATACAGTAAATATGGTACCTGGATAATGTGACTGGGTGGGACATGATGCTACATGTCGGCAGCATGATGTCCCAGTGCTAGATATCACTATAAACTGCCACACTGCAGATATTATATGTGATATGACTGAAAAATTGTTAAAGCTACATTAAAAATCCAAATCACACACACAACACACACACACACACATACACACATGATTACCTTTGAAGCACTGATCATTCTGTATAAATACTAAGCAAATGAAACAAAATTTTAGTCTCAATCAATGTTATAAAATTATTTGATATTGCTACCACAATAACAAATGGGCATTTGTTTGGTCCTCCAAACCTGGCTGTTAGCAGTGACTTAAATAACACTCGCACCCTTAATCAAAACAAGCTGACTACGATCTTCAGTAAAAACAGAGCACCTTTCATCAAAGGAATTCAAACCCAAATAAAAGGAATGGAATCTGATAGATTGTTGCATTTTCCAAATGGTGGCATAAAATTAAATTTCCAATATTTGAGACCATAAATATCTGGCTGTCAAGTTATTTGAATGTGGATCATCTTGCAAAGATGTTTGTTAAACTTTTTAAATTGGTCACATGTTTTCATTTCCCTATGAATAGCCTTATCCCCTGGGTAGCCTCAGCATGATGATAGCTGCCTCCAGCTGACCAAAATCTAGGCCAATTTAAGTACACCTACATGTAGCATGTAAACAACTATAGTCACACACTATTGGCAACAATGAATATATCATAGTGAACTGTTTAGTGGCACATGTTTGTTGACAGATGGATGTAGATCAAAAAATGAGGACTACCATTATTTTTCATGTTGTGTTTTCTCATGGGATGTGACTATTGCATGATTTTATAACATAATCTATACTGGAATTCATGGATTTTTTTATATACATGTACATGACAATGCATTATGGATTGTACTACACAAATGCAAGTTGTCCATATACAAGTGTATTTGAAACCAGTTTTTTCTTTATTTAATCAAAAGCACATATTTTCTTGCCCACTTTTATTACAACCCATCCACTCCATATATTTTTTGGGTAAATGCATAATTTTCTTCAGCTAACTGACTTGGTTGGTTATAACATGGTTCATTACATAACACAATCAAGTTCTATTGACTCCAACCATGGGCCACTATATATATATATATTCTTGCCTGTAAGCACCAATACATATAATAGGCATTGGCAGTTAAACACAGTTACCATTCATATTATTTTCAATGGCAAACAAATCACATTTTTCAACTGACAGCTGTTATTTTCTTCATTTACCTACTGATAGCATCACTAATTTGATCCCTTCTATGGGCTTCTTACACCAATCCAGCCTCGAATAGAATTACATGGGCAGCAAATTCCCCAGTAACGATCTTGGTTTCAGTCTTTAAACAGTATATTTCATTAGTACCCTTTGCAAAGCACATCAGATTCTATACAACATGTACTGCTTTTTGTAGAAAGGCCTTGTCATAGACATTTTTGTTACTCTATGAATAGCCTCATTTCCCTACCAATAGCCTTGCCAATTTATCTCATCTATGGAATCTTGTCTTCTACCTAGTATGAACTGGGTTGCATATATAATAAATCTGCATAGCCATGTGGTTCTTGTGATAATGGCTGTTGTATTTACAACAAGAATGATCTGTTTGGAAAGCAGTGTAAGATTGTAGTGCCTTTGTATATGTTATATGAGGAAGATCACAGTTGTCAGTTAACTGGACAATAAAGATTACATTTGCCTTGTAAAGCTCTCTCTCTATAAAGCTAAAATTAATACCGGTCTGAATTCATTTGATTTTAAACACTGAAACAAGGTTATTTCATCCATGTCTTCCATACACAGACATTAACTAAAAAGAACAACAATGTGAGTTATTTTATTTATGTTATAATTTGATAATGAGGTTACTGTTGATGTAAGAATTCAAGTTGCACATAACTTTGGCAGCAGTCTTGTATTGTTGCTTATAATGTACCATTGATAAATACATGGACAGTATAGAATACGTGTATTATTTATATTTACCTAAATTGTAAACAGTAATATGTACCCCTGTGACTTTGATCATTTTAATAACTTTGTCATCATAACACACAATAACGGCTATGCAAAAAATATGCTCTCAGTACACATGGTCTTGTATAACAACAGTGTTGTTCTCTCTCTGTCTCTCTCTCTCTGTCTCTCTCTCTGTATATTTATATTTTACATTAATATGGTAAGGTGAGCAAGTATTTTGTTTCTTGTGAACCTTTTTTTTTGAGTCTGAACCCTTTATTTTTTTGTACACAATCAGTACTCCAAAATAAAAGTAATTTTATTCTACACATAATTGTTTGTATTCTGAAATGAATATTGGTTTTACATAGGAAAAATACATGAAATACAGTACTTATTTTGATGTTGACTTTTAAACATTGGGTTTTCACTAAAAATTCTATAATGTCTAGTTGGTCCTATCTGAAAATGGTGCCAATTCAACATCTAGTATGATCACTATGACAAATTTTGTTATTGCTACTCGTCAAAACTGGATGGTCGTATTGACATGGGGATTTACTAAGACACTACTATGATTTCATATGACATCTGGTTGGTCCTGCATGAAAATGTTGCTCCATGAACATACAGTAAACTTCATATGATATCTGGTTGGTCCTACATGAAAATTTTGCTCCACAGACTTAAATTAAGACTTCTTAATCAAGGCTGTATGAGAGTTCCAGTCTTTCAGAGCATAGGAGGTTCCTGATGTAACTCTGTTCACATGTGGAACAGCAAAATTATAGATGCTTGGTGTAGTTAAATATTTGTGTTGATCTCATGCATGTTCAGAATAATTATACAAGTTGGACAGAGGTTAATTATAAAGAATTTGAAAACATTGTTCAGCCTTAGCTGCCTGATTCAAGTTCTTTTTCTAAAATGTGTGAGATATATTCAGGGCTTTTGTGTGAGATATATTCAGGGCTTTTGTGTGAGAAAAGAATCGCATTATTATATGAAAGGGGTCTGCAGTTTGAATAAATACTAATAAGAAAATAATTTATTATTTTAGACGGCATGGCCCATATATCTAAATTAAAATATAAATGTATTTCAGACATGAAATACATATACAACTACAGAATATGTATGTCATTGTTAAAATTATGTTTACATATAAAGAGTAATTTGTTCCATTTATCTGTAATACAAGAATTTAAAGGAATGTCATAGTCCCAAAGGGATTTCAAGACACAATTCATATGATTATATATTCTCATCATCGTTTAAAGCAAATAAATTCTCATTAATTCTTCAAAACTAAAAACATTATTGTTTGCCAATATGGTAGAGGCACTGTTTCATCTTGGAAGGCTTAATAGTAAGTGAAGACTATTTTTATAACCAGGAACTAATTTTTTTTAAACATTCACATTTGGTATTCAAAGAATGCTTTCTAAATTTACATAAAGTTATGTTTGTTAGAGTACATAAAAATCTGTTTTGTCATGTTATATGCTCATCATCTGACACATTGTATTTTATAATATGAGCCAAATAAGTATGACTGACATATGCATGAGCAATAACCATTAAGAAGTACAGAGGGAGGAGATGGTAATTTAAAAGAAGTTGACTGAAAAACCATGCATACCAAATTTTGTGTATTATATATGATATCATTCTCAAATGCATAATATTCACATTTTCATTAATTTCCTTAAACCTGCTGTAGAAGAACTTATCACTTACATATCATCAGCAAAACTAAAATTGTATAGAAATAAAGAATTTGTATCAAATGTAGCCTTTTGTGACATTGTCCCCACTTACAATTTACATTGCATATGTATGTATTAAAAACAAAGGCAAAAGAACGACTCCATCTCAGACCATTGGTTACATGGATGGAATTGCATACTACACTTTCCCCATTGCATATATTACAACTGTTTTCCATACTATTTAACTAGAGTATGAACTGTGTCATAAGGTATTTTATTGTCAAGCAGCATTTTAAAAGTGTCCAGTAAATGACTCTCAAATGCATTACTATCATTGAAATACATGCAAACACAGGCCTACCATATTTTAAATAACAGTCAATAGTTTCTTTAAAGGCTTAAAGCACAAGTCTCTTGAATGTTGTTTCTTAAAACGAGACTAATTTAGAAGAATTGTGACTTCACATCTTTGTAGTACAGAGCATTCAAAGGTTTTCAAATGATCATCATAAGAGCTTATAGGTCTATATTTTTTTGCCTTTCAGTAGCAGGATAATCATAAGTTTTTGTAAAGTCATTTAGATCTGAAAATTTTAAAATGTTTTATGTATAAAAATCATACCCTACTTGTCCTATTTGGCTATGTTATGTTCAGTCTTGGACATTGACATCAGTTCAAAACTGGTAGGGACCTTTGCATGTTGAAAAAATATAATCTTTATTTGAAACATTTTAACACTATTGAGTAATGACTCAAAATGATTTTTTCACATGTTGCATTTGTTATTTTGGACACAGTTTCCATTTATGCGTATTGATAGTCTATTGGAAGTTGTAGTAGTATTTTGTTTAACTTGCTTTCAGAATTAACAATGGTCAAAATTTTCAAAATTTTGGCAAGTGGGATCTGCTCTATGTGTGTGTGTTTTGGATTTTTAATGTAGCTTTAACAGTTTTTCAGTCATATCGCTATGATGTCTGCATTGTAGTAGTTTATAATGATGTCTAGCACTGAGACATCATGCTGCAGACATGTAGCATGATGTTCCACCCAGTCACATTATCCTGACACCAAGCCAACCAGTCCTAACACTAGCCTCTTAATGCTGAGTGCCAAGCGAGGCAGCTGTTAGTACCATTTTTATAAGTCTCTAGTATGACTCAGCGTGGGGTTCAAACCCACGACCTCCCACATCTGAGGTAGACTTAGACCACTGGAGCGGTATCTGGTTTTAACTCTTGGTACATAATTGTATCTATATTATGTGTAAGTTTTGTTGATGACTGTAAATTGTAATGATAATCAAGATATTAGATATCTACTTTTTGTTCAGAGGTATTAAATTCTATTTTAAGATATTAAGAGTGTAGATTGTGTAGGATATATACATAGGTGTTTATGTAGATATTTATGATCATTAAAAATAATATTAATAATAAAACCGATAGGTAATTTTGGGGAAATTTCTCATTGGCTGGTGGGGTCAGGTGGGTTTTTAGAAAAATTAAGTTATTTCTCATTTGATGGGTTAAGAAAGGTGGGTCCTTTTATGATGTGGGATATTTGCAAAATGTCATGTAGCTAGCATATGTTTTCACCCCGTATGTTTGTATATATGTATGTGGAGCTGGTCAGTTTTTTCTTTCTTATTTTTTATGTTCTTGTTGTAACTTCAGTCTTTAGATATTATTTGGGAGGAAACATTTGTTTGGATTATTTATTTGAATTACAAAGTGCTCATTGGACTAAAATAGTATTCTGGGACTATTGTCAGTTTATTCAAAGGAGTTATGGACAATGCTGTTTTGTTACATCAGAACTTTTGGCAGACTAGTACATTCAAGGATTTGAAATTCATTCAGGACATTCTATTGTTTTGGACTTTAATAGAACTTATTTGGATTATTTGGATTAAATTCATAATCCTGTAAGTTCCCCTTACATTTTCATTTTATAACTTTGATAATATAATTATTTGTTAAGTTTTACAAAACTTGTAGATTTTGCATCTTTCTGTTGCTTAGTTTATGACCATAGAGTTATAACAAGACATACTTAAATTGAGCTCTAGTTTGTCACATTTGTCACTGAGGGTCCCATGACAGTGTTTGCCATTATCACACCGCATAAGGTAAGCATTTTGAGCATAGATGTACAGTTCTTTGACAGTCATTCCAGCCTTGTATATCATGGTGACCAGGTTTTGATTTTCTCACTACGTATTTACCAGAGCTTGACAAAGTTGATACTATCTTTATATATATATCTATATTGTGTGTTTGGGTTTATCCATGATTGTAGATTGTAAGGGCCATATTGTAAGAAACATATTACATAGCTGATTTTTTTCTCTCATTGTAGATCATATTTTAAGATAATTATTACTTATAGGTAACATGTTTACTTGGATTTGAGTTCAGGACTTTCGTTTTCCCCTTGGAAATTCATGTCTACCTGTTATTTGCCATGTTATTTACTGAAATTTTAAGAGCCCTGACCTTGTTTACAACTTAAAATGTTCTGGAAATGAGCTTTTGATTGACCCTCATCCTGATCCATCTTGTTTCTTAGGTTTTTATATTACTCATTCCAATCTTAACATCTGTATGTGGAATCAGTATTTTAGTTGTTTTAGTTACAATTTGAGAGGATTTATTTAGTTAAATTATTCTTAGGTGCTCATTGATACTTTCAGACTAAATCACTATTTTGGGGTTATTGTAAATTTATTTAAAGACATTCTTGATTATATCATTGTGATGCATAAAGTCTGTTGGAACATCAGCACATTTTAGGCTATTGTCACATCAGAAAATTCAAAATTGGATTTTGTTTTTAACACCACTGTAATTCTTTTGGAATACTCTATACTTTTGGACTTGTGATAGAACTTTTAGGACTATTTGGGATTTAATTCACAATACCATAAGTTCTTTATAAATTTTCAGTTTGTATTCTCAGGAAATAAATTATTTGTTGAATTTTACTCAACTTTTTCGTTTTCATTCTTTCCTGTTACACCACTCCCTCGATAACTCGCACCCTGATAACTCGCGAACCCGCTTATAACGCGGGGTCAGGCATGAATCCCATTTTTTCAAACCAGAAATTATCCCAAAAATAGATCCCAATTTTATGAACTTTATGGAAATCGTGATCAAAATTAGCTACAAAAACTTTGATACATTGCTCGTTTTATCGTCGAAAACTGTAGATAGGACCTGGAAATTTTAATCAACATTATGAAATACCAAATTTAAAAATAAGTCATACAATTTTTTTACATTTACTTTCCAAGTGACATTCCTAGCACACCGCAATTAACAATATGTAAGGAAATTTCGATCAATGAAAATGTCACTTACGCCGAGTGGAGGCAGTACTTTAATAAATAAATACAAATTAAATAAATTTTTTATCAATTGAAATTTGTGTTCTAGTTCTGTCTTCTAGTTGCTTTTAAGTGTAATCATCATAAATGCAATGTGTCCTCTTGTAATTAAACGTAAAATATGTCAATCTACCGTAACAGCTATGTCCGCGAGCATTTCTCTGAGAACCTATTTAGGTGTCGACCGTGTTTTAATAACTGACTTGCAGAAGTATTTGTTGCATTGTTGCACTGAATTAAAAGCTGGCCTCCTTTGTATTATCACGTTAATTATGTCTTTTGAATCAAATAATGGAGGTGAAATAAAAGAAAAGTTAAAAGGCATGAAAATCCTACAAACTTAAAATCTAGCTGCCCTGGTTGTATGTCGGGTGAACTCACTTCAGTTGATCAATTGAACACCGTTGATCAATTGAACACCGTTATAAATGTTATTGTGTATGTAACATAAACTACCTTAAATTAACTGACTCATTGGTAACTGTGATCAAAGATAGCACAGCAACCAAGCAAAAAGAATACTATACTTTGTAAAATAAAGAGCTTGGTTTCACAGATACGGACCATTGTGGGCAAGCAAGTTTCAGAAAATTCTTGAACTGGCACTTTGAGATATCCTCAAGAATGATAAAAAGTTTCATTATTACTTCCAATGAAATCACGATATCAATACTGTACTAATTGAACAGCACAAAAATTGAGATTCGACGTAGACGATTGTCAAACGAAAATTTTGCTTGTTTTTTGAACAAAAGGAATCTTGTTTGGTGGCGTATCAACAGTTAGTCTAGTTCTCTGCTCTTTTGACTCCCAGTTTGGCAGGATACAATGCCATACCACTCTGGGAACCAGACTCATCAAGAAAACAAAAATCAGCGACGTAATACACACGCTTTCGTGTAAATGTAATGGTTGTTGAAACCAGTTGGAACGATCTTTCATATGTTGGACATTTTGAAAATAAATGTTATTTAAACAGAATAACGAACAACTTCATTAGAAAAAGTGCGTTATTAAAAATTATCGACGTGAATATAAAATGAGGATTCAGTCATTAAACAGCAAAGTTCCCTAACCCCGACACACACACACACACACACACACACACACACACACACACACACACACTGTTTTCTCGATGTCCAAGCGATTTTTTTCAATTTTTGGAGGTCCCTTGGTAACTCGCGCCCTCGCTTATAGCGCGGTCTGTGTTTGTGGACCCCGTTGTGCGTGAGTTATTGAGGGAGTGGTGTATTTAGTTTAAGACCATGGAGTCATAACACTATTTCTGTGTAAAATCCATTAATCTATTCATATGCATAGGATTACTACAGCCATGATCATTATAGACTCAGAACAGTAGATGATCACTATCAGGTTTAAGAAGAATGCAGATGATTGGGTTGGAAATGAAGTCTGAATAATTGTTGTATTTCAAATTTAAGATTTCATGTAGACATGAATCAAGACTGAAAACTGGTCAGCATTGATAGACATTAAAGAAGGACTTTCATATCACTTGCAGCAGAATGAGCAGATGATGTTGAGATACAAATATCCAACTGAGAGATAGCTTTGTGCAAGTCACTGATAAAAATTGGATTTGTTGTGTGGTCTATTATAATTTTTAAGAATGGTATGACACAGCTGTATTCATTACAAAATTGGTGAAGTTAATCTCCTAAGGGAGTGGGTCTGAGTGTATTACCACTCCCTCGTAGCTGAGCCATCTGTCTGCCCTCCTGGCTTCAACCTTCCATGACATCTGTGGACAACGCTGAACCAGTTCCGGACAAGACGGGCATTGTGCAGTCAACCTTGCATGATGGGGTCAGGCCAATGACTCTAATTGTAGCTGTGGAGCTCTGCAGACCATGTCACTTATTGTGAACAACTGTCCACTGACAAAGTTCCCCGGTCGACTGCAGGCTCTGCACCATGCTGATGATGGTGCTCTTAAATGGTGGGGCATGCACTGTATACGATAAATAAATAAGCATTCCAAACTCCTAATATTTGGTGTGCTACAGTAACATTAATTTTACCCAGGCAATCAACATATTCCTCAAAATGTTCAACTAAATTACAAAAGTAAATAGACATTTATGAAAAGCAGAGATGTATCACCTGTCTTAATATTAATACCTTATAATTTGTGATCACTGAGGTGTTATACTTATATAATATTTGCAAGAGATCTTTGACATGATACATTGACAAGGACTACTTAATTATAGAAGATTGAATTAGTGATGCACCTGGTCCATAAAAATCTTCATCCATTGATGAAAGACAGTCTAACTCACTGTTGAATAGCTACAACTCGTGTAGAAAACAAATGTTAGACACATCATATAGCATTCTTACATTTTGGATATTTTAGAATGGCAGATATAGAAAAAAATGCATAAAGTAGCCATTGTATAATGTTGATTCCAATGAAGTAAAATTTGGAATATTAGAATTTAATAATCCAGCTCTGATAGTAGTTGCTAAACCAATGTATTCCTTGGCCACGCATCCACGTTCATTATCAGATTGTGAGTGAAGTTATTATGGGTGATTTTGAAGCTGGAATAAGTATCATATTTTAGTCGTAACCTTGGTTGGTGTAACTCCATAGTAAAGCTCAATAAGAGAGGATATGTCTTATTCTAGAGTTCCAAGGACAAGTCTTGTTACAAATATACATCACTGTCGCATTGGACACACTATATGCAAGTGAGAGTATGCTACATTTCCTTTGATAATGCTGCCATACCTCCTCAGAAATTGGTGTGAATGGGATATTTGCAGACATATTAGTCAATCACCAATATAGATTTTTTTGATGGTTTCAATAAAAATCCAGCCCTTTTCAATAGGGGTGAAATGATACACCTGGGGCCATGTGTCAGTACGATACACAGTACATTGCCTGCAATACAATACATATTGATACATGTATCAAACTCAGAATGTGACTATCACGATACATTTGATTGATCATGTGAATGTATGTGTTGAATGGTATTTTCATGTCCAGATAGTGTAAAATATGCAATGTATCAGCAGTGAGTCATATAATTAACTTGTTTCTGTATAATGATAACATACAAAACATTGACTCAGGATGAAATGTCACAGCTAACATTGTTGTTCCATGTGTAACCAAATAAATTATAAGAAGGACTTGGTTGTGTTTGTTCAATCTTCATTCAATAAAATTGAAATGTTACATATTTTATTTCTGGTTCATCACAGAATAACATACTGCAACACAACAGCACATTAAAAAGTACTTGCAATACAAAATTACAAAAAATGTAAAAATTATTGGAATTAGGAAATCATTATTATGATACTTTTCTAAGCTGTGCATTTTCCTCTTTGGTTAAATTCAAACACAATGAACTTAGAAAACACAAATGATGAAATTCAGTGAAGCCAGCACTAATTAATTTCAAATAAATTGTCATGTGTGTAATTGAATTCCATAGCTGAATAAAAGAAAATTTCATAATGATGAAGATGATATCCTCATCATCTTAAACATGTTTTCTAGCAAAGAATGCATCTTCTTAAATTACTAACTTAGTTTTAAAATACTAGCTGATAATTGTTATGACTGTGCAAAAGGTATAAATGAACTGAAATAGATGATTCTACTTAACAGATACACAAGACTATTACAAGTTTTGTAACTGATTCATCATGCAGTAACATACTGCAACACAACAACACATTAAAAAGACAATGAAACAAAAAAGTAAAAGTAATTAATTTATTATGTACTGTCAAACCTGATATCTGTTATATCAATCTATAACACAAACACCCAACTGCAGTGTTAAACCTGAGATCTGTTATATCAATCTATAACATGCAAGAACCTAACTGTCCATAACAACTGAAGATGTTATCCTAATCAACTTACGTGTGATTTCCAGCAAATGAAAGAATCTTCTTAAGTCACAAACTCAATGAACTGAAATAATTCTACCAAACAGTTGCATCAGACTGTTATACTGTGGTACTTGTTGTATCTTTCTTAGCTGCATATTTTTCTTCAAAAATATCAAAATGTCCACATTCTTTCCCAGTTAGGGACACTCTTTGTGCAGTTACATCTCCAGCACTAGAAAAGACTCTTTTGGATGGCACTGATGTTACTGAAATACTCAGAAATATCTTAGCTAGTTTCACCAACAAAGGGAATGATGTCAAGTTTAATTTCCACTATGTCAGTGGGTCTTCACCTATAGGTGTGATTGGTGCCTCATTCCTGTATCATGTTATCTCAGCATCAGCCCTCTGAATGAGGGACATTGATGGCTCCACCTTAACCATGTAAACATCTCCAAAAAGATCCTCAAGAGTGGCCCATTTCAATGAAGGTTCATCAGCTGCAGCTTTCACTATTGCAGCTGGTGTGTTTGTCTTGTCTTGGAACTTACAGTACTGCAGGAAACTATGGTAGTTTGGGAAGACCAGGGAGCAGTACATGTATTTCTGTGAGTTTATTGGTCTGCTCTGCTGTCAGTACTGTTTCACACTCACTGACCATCACAGTTTACATGATGATGGAAGCATATATTTGTGACTTCACAAGTGCTGAGTCACTTTCTTGTTCTTCCATTGCATAATTAATATGATGTTTAAGAGGTAAAATCATTTATATGGTTGGTGTTGCTTCATTGCACAATATTGTTGTAAAAGTTTTCATTGGTTTGAGCAGTTTGACAATATCCTCTGCATTTGATATATCATCATCTAATAAAGTGTTTAAATCTGACTTTCTCTGTCTTATTTCCTTACTTAATAGAGTAGCTACAATGGCAGGCTGCTATTCTAAACATCTTTCAATCATAAGAACTATTCCAGCATGTCTAGACATCTTGAATGAGTCTGTGTTTTGGAAGCTGCAACAGCTCTTGTTCGGATTTCAGCATGGTAGTAGTAGTTACACTTTAATGAAAGAAAGAGACAATGTGCTGGATCCTGCCAAGAAGGTGTGACAACTGATGAACATGCATCCCTCTTTGGGTTGCTAGATTTATTGTATGTGCAAAGCACTTGATATATCATGTGAACTTTGCCTCCTGAATAGCAACATCCAGCATTTTCTGTTACTGGCATCAACTAGTACTGATCCTATATTTTTACCAGTGTGAGTCTCATGTAGAGGTCTTGTCTGTAGAACAAAGCTTTTAAGACGCCAGTCTTTGTCAATCAAATGAGCTGTAATTGTTATGTAACTTAGTATCCCTTGAAGTCCAGCCATCCAGCATATGAATTAGATTTCTGAATCAACCACAAAGAAAGGGCACATATCATGTGCAATAATCATCACTATATGTTTAATGATCGTCTGTGATCTTTGCGACAATTAAATTAATGGAGATTTCAAAGCTTCAGTCAGTCCGAGCTGGACAGTGGTTGTTCCACTTGATGGCATTGGAGTAGGTGAAATAATGGCCTTGGGGGCAGGAATCATGTCATCTTTAAAAGGAATTTCAGTTGCTGGGTGGTGCTGTTTTAAGTGTGTAGACATGTTTGTAACGTTTCCAGTGTTCCTCAGATGTGTAAAACAAAGATTGCAAACACACCTGGATTTGTCTGCTTTTCTAACTCCATTCTCTTACTCCACAGGATAACCAAATTAACTCCAAGCCCATGACCTTCTAATCATAGGTAACTCTTATTACAGTCTTTTCGTCCTTTTGTGTCTGCTCCATTTGACCAGCTGCTGGACTCAACTTGGTTAACTGGCCGTTTGCTGTGCATTGCATGAAAGCATCATAAATGTCTTAGAGATTAAGACTGGTTATAAGTTCTACCACCAGTTGCAAATCCATATTGCTAGTTTAGTCAAATGCAAAGAGAAAAGTTTTTAGTAACTTACATTATTAGTTTTAAGAAAAGAATTTTTCATTCATAAAATAATTTTTTGTCTTTTATTACATTTTGAAGATATTAATGTATTATTTTAAAAAAAACCACAAGAAGTAAAGCAATTTCCTTGTACATGGAAACGGGTTTTGGGTGCGGGACAACTGAATCCTTTCCTTTACACAGTATTTCCTGTATATACAGAAAAATGCTGTGACAGCTTGGCCTGATGAACTACTTATGTAATAAAGAAAAACCAAATGACTAATAATTATTTTGAATATTTGTGTAACATTTATAAGGTAATTATTGTTTTGTATCAATTCTTTGTCTTGTGTATCGATATGTGTATCAAAGTGGCAAAAGTATCAATGTATTGATGGATCATTTCACCCCAACTGTTTTGTGCTGTAGAAAACTAAGCACCTTAGCAAAGGTTTTATCATTTTCTAAATTCATGTCTCGGGCATACCGGTAGTTGTCTTAAGATGCAACCAGGTTTTAATCAGTTATGCTGTGATTAAAATCACCATCATCAGAAATATTATTATCCTGGCAGCGGAGCAGACCTTATTTACACCAATCTGGAAGTCTTAGCCATTTGAGTCTGTGCATTGTATGGTGCTGCATACATTACAAGTAACTGTTCTTCCTTTTGCATGACTAGTGGTAGGGTTTATCATTGTTGGCATACATGATTGATTTAACAGTTCTGGATTTGTTTTAGTACAGCCTTATGTTGCTGTTGAATTATTGTTGACTACAATGTCAGATTGAACTGTGTTTAAAGTTTCAACATGAGGTGGCAAATGTATTTGTGACTGACAAAGATGACTGAATATGTTCATATGGGCATTGCATTATACTTAATGTCTCTGATGGACTGACTTTAGAATATCCACTGAATGTTTTACATTTTCCATGTCCTTCCATAAAACTGACATGTCCACATAATTGTATGATACAGGGGGCAACTTTCATAGAACCAAGGCAAGTAAGCTTGGTATGTCATTTTGGACAGGAATAGATTCAGTATACCAGTATGTTTATTATTATTTGCAGATTTATCCTGCTGCTTTATCATTCTCTCATCTGTTTGTACCACTGAAAATGGAGTATTTTGATGCCTTGATATCACTCTCACAATATGTTCACGAAAAGTTTTACAACATGATCTCATGGCAAATGGTATCATTTACATAACACTGAAATAGTTGAAGCCTAAAATTCTTCCTTGTGGAACAGTACAAGTTATTATTTCTCATTTTGATTATTCCCTCTTTACCTTCATTATTTGTTTTCATTTAAACAATAACTGATTGGATTCCCATACTTTTCAGCTTCTTTCCAAGAATTGCATGATCAAAAGATTTCTGAAAAATTCTGGCATAACCATTCCTGTCTGTGTGTATTTATCGTTGTTGAATGTAGCCAGTAATGAGTAACTGTATTGTGCGTTGTTTTAATTTGGTCATTTAACATCATTACTGATATTTTGTATTGATAAAATTTCAGTATGTGTTCCTTACTGGCAGCAATGTTAACTTTCCCAACTTTAGCGAGAGACTGGAGAGAGAACTGCTGGCCATCCGACCATTTGAGTCCATGTTCAGTGTCTATAAAGCAGGTATGCACTATAACATTGGTGTCCAAACTATTCTTACATTATCAGGCTAATTTTGCAGGTTTTTTGCATGCAGTTTTGTGTTGGCCGCCATGCTTAAGCATCAAAATTGCACATGCTGCTTGATGTTTTACCATGTTAAATAAATTCCCTATATAGTAGTAAGGATTTGATGTAATTAATCACATAAGAATAATGATCAGACATGGTTTGCTGTGTACAGTCATTTCTCCTTTGAGTACATTCCGTGATCACATTAATATCAGGGATATAAATCTGCTACCTCCCAAATCCAGCCCTACTAAAATATGAAAATTTGTCTTTTGTCTGTATTATGTAGACAAAGGACTTTTACTCTTGCTCATTACCTCCCCTTGCCTCTAGGTATCCACAGATTTAAGCATCACCTCCATACAACAACATTGTATGAGACACCTAACATCAATCCAAGCCAAATTTGTGTTAATTTTGAAACATCCATATGGGATTTTGGATTTATTTGGATTAATATTCATTCATTGTTATGTATATCTATATTTTTGTAACTCCTGGTTGATGATTGTGTCTGTATTATGTGTAGTTTTTATTCATGGCTATAAATTGTAATGATCATCTTTAATCAAGATATTAGTAGTTAATTTTTATACATGATATAAAATTCTATTTTAAGAGATTAAGAGTGTTGTTGATGTAGGTGTTTATGACCATTAATAATAATAATAATAATAATAAGACCTGTTAACTAGTTTGGGGTTATTTCCCATTAAGTGGGTTCTTACTAGCTTTTTCACTAGTTTGGTTCTATTTCCCATATAGGTGGGTTCTTAGAAAAATTAAGTTATTTCACATTGAATGTGTTAGGTCAGATGAATAGGTATTTTGAAATATTAGATTGAGTAGTAAGATCCGTCACATGGGGTATATTGTGACATATAGTCGTAATTAACTCTTGAAAATGTATATAAGGAGTGAACTGAGTAATCAGATTCATTCCTATTTTGGATTCATACCTATTTTGGATTCTGGTTTCATATGTTAAAATTAGTCTGCAGATGTTACTATTGTTGTGTTCAGATAATTTGACAGGAGATATTTGTTAGGATTATTCATTGGAATTACAAAGAGTATTATTCTGGGACTATTGTGAATTATTCAAAGGAGTTCTGGATAATGCCATTGTGCTACGTACATTTAGGATCTGAAATTCATTTGGAACATTTGATTATTTTGGACTTGAATAGAACTTTTTAGGATTAATTTGGATTCAGTTCATTTTACATTTTAATTTTATAACTGATAATTAATTTATTTGTAAAGTTTTACAAAATGTGTTGGTTTTGTTTCTATTCATTACTTAGTTTATGAACATCATAAACAGGTGGTAAATATTATTTTGTGAATTTTTTTTGCACTTTTTTGGACTTGGTCCATTTAGACCACATGGTACAACATGCTATCATCGATGTATTTTGTTATTCACAGTTTGGCACACACTTCCTGTTACTCGCTCGCCTAGTTAGTAATGGGTGTTGTTTTAGCGATTTGTTATGATGCAGCATCATCAATTTATACAGTTTTGTTGTGTTTTATATTTTATTATTGCTGTTTCAGTGAAAGATGTCAACAAAGTTGAATAATTGCAACAAGCTCAAGGTTGAGGAAGACACACACGAGTCATGCTCACTGTGTGCAGAATGATGTACTTCATCAGTACCATACAGTGTGTGTGTGTGTGCCTAATGGTCCAAGAGTGTATGAACTGTTGTTTGCAAAAGATGACCATGGCAAATAAGGAGGGTGATCAGCGATACATATTTTAAATTCCTGCAAGTAAATTTTAAATTCCTACAAGTAATTATAATTCAGTGGGGAAATGTACCTGCATTTTTAGGCAGCCCAGGTGATAAAAGTCCACCTGTAGGTTAGAGCATGGCCTGTATGTCCAGGTGCATAGATTTTTTAATGGATCCAACTGATTCATCTTGTACTACTGTATCACCATTTTGAGTTCTCCACAATTGTCCAACCACTAGAGCTAGCCATCCAGCCAGTCCAGCCATCTCAATGGGGATGTTACTAAAAGATCTGGCCATATTGCCAGGCCTATATTTCATTGGGGATCTTACTGAAAGATCTAGCCATATGACCAGGCCTTCATCACAGTGGGGACCACTCAGGTGGCCTAGTGGTTAGAGTGTCCGCCTCGGATGTGTGAGGTCGTGGGTTCAATCCCCAGCTGAGTCATACCAAAGACTTACAAAAATGGTACTGACAGCTGCTTCACTTGGTGCTCAGCATTAAGAGGTTAGTGTTAGGACTGGTTGGCCTGGTGTCAGGATAATGTGACTGGGTGGGACATGATGCTATATGTCTGCGACATGATGCCCCAGTGCTAGACATCACTATAAACTGCCACACTGCAGACATCGTAGCAATATGACTGAAAATTTGTTAAAGCTATGTTAAAAATCCAAAACACACACACACACACACACACACACTGAAAGATCTGGCCATATTGCCAGGCCTATATTTCAGTGGGGATCTTACTGAAAGATCTGACCATATCACCAGGCCTTCATCACAGTGGGGACCACTCTGGTGGCCTAGTGGTTAGAGCGTCCACCTTGGATACAGGAGGTCATGGGTTCGATCCCCGGCTGAGTCATACCAAAGACTTATAAAAATGGTACTAACAGCTGTCTCACTTGGAGCTCAGCATTAAGAGGTTAGTGTTAGGACTGGTCATCCTGGTGTCAGGATAATGTGACTGGGTGGGACATCATGCAGCATGTCTACGGCATGATGCCCCAGTGCTAGACATCACTATAAACTGCCACACTGCAGACATCGTAGTGATATGACTGAAAAATTGTTAAAGCTATGTCAAAAATCCAAATCACACACACTCATCACAGTGGGGATCTTACTGAAAGATGTGGCCATATCGCCAGGCCTACATCTCAGTGGGGATCTTACTGAAAGATGTGGCTATATCGCCAGGCCTACATCTCAGTGGGGATCTTACTGAAAGATGTGGCCATATCGCCAGGCCTACATCTCAGTGGGGATCTTACTGAAAGATGTGGCCATATCGCCAGGCCTACATCTCAGTGGGGATCTTACTGAAAGATGTGGCCATATCGCCAGGCCTACATCTCAGTGGGGATCTTACTGAAAGATGTGGCCATATCGCCAGGCCTTCATCTTAGTCTCTTCATAATTACAGAGATCGTAATGTTTGATCTGTCCTTCCTAACATGTCTATGGCTACATACAATTATCGGGATCTTGGTGACTGATCTTGCTGGGCATAAGGCTACACAAACATATTATGATGGGGACTTTAGTGATAGATCCATCTGTCCAGCCTTGCCCATGGCACAGCCAGTACCACTGCCTTGGAGCTGCCTTCTCCTATATTCACTGCTTACCCACAGGGTAATGGCTGTGACTTTTATAGAGACAATGGCATTGCATCGTCATTGCCACAATAATAATAATAATAATAATAATGCTTTATTTATAGAGGGTGACTCATTAGTCAAGGACTATTCTCCCTTGAGGCCCTCTAGAGCCACAGGGAAAGGTTTATCTTGAAATGGAAGCAGACCATGAACAGGAAACCTCACACAGTGAAAGATAATCCTGAGTAACATCACTGTTCCAGTTCAACCATGGAGAAGACATAATTTAGTTTAAAGCTGCTGATGAGAAGATATACCAGGTGATGCTGGCTTCGAAATGCCCTCACCCTGTACCACCATGCATGATTATAAGATAAATGCATTGATCAACATCAAAGGTGGAGACATATCTATCCCTTTACCTGTTTCTTCAGTCAGCAAAAGACATATCGCTAAAGCTACATCATGCTCTGGCTTTAAGAATGACTCCATTTGGCTTATCATTGCTGTTATGGGGCAAAATTTAAAATGTTTGGAGGCAGGCAGCTCAAGAACCACCCCTCCATCTTGCCACTCCGCCTGTATCCTTGTTTTAAAATCCAGCAGTCCTTGCCACAATAGAGGGACAATAGAAGACCCAAGCAAAAGTGATCTTTTGTGTCTCATGTGCCATTCAGATCCCAACCTTATGCCAGCAGACAACAGCTGAACCAGACTAGGAGGCATCTTTACAGGGGAGGTAATAAACCGAGTTTCTCCACCCCAAGCATCCAGTCTCCCACCAGACTTAACAACCTAACCTCTCACAGAAGTCTGTCAGGGTGCTGTTGACTCCTGCAATTCTGATCACATTGGATCAACCTATTTCTGCAGAATGAATGAGTGGTCCAAGTCATTTCAGAGAGACTTCAGAGTTCATTTATCCAGCTGTCTCCTCTTTCTTTCTCTTTAATGAATATGCCATCATAGCTGTTAATTCAGCAAAAAGGCCAATGGTAAGTTTAGGCTGATCATAGACTTGATTTGCCTTAATGAATTCATTCTTTCACTGAGATTAAAGACCAAAATGGTGAGATCTAGACATTTCATCCAAAGGAATGAGTACGCCATCAGTCTCAATCTCACAGATACCTCCTTTTGTGTCCCTATTCACCTGTCATCATGAAAAGTTTCCTTTCATTTGCTTACTGCCACAATGTTTACCAATTTCAAGTTCTTCCCATTGGTTTAAATATCAGTTGTTACCAAATTATAGGTTGTGTTTTCACCCTGTTCTGGTCAACTCATGTGACCTGGTGGTTAGATTGTCCGCCTCGGATGTGTGAGGTCGTGGGTTCAATCCCCAGCTGAGTCATACCAAAGACTTACAAAAATGGTACTGACAGCTGCTTCACTTGGTGCTCAGCATTAAGAGGTTAGTGTTAGGACTGGTTGGCCTGGTGTCAGGATAATGTGACTGGGTGGGACATGATGCTATATGTCTGCGACATGATGCCCCAGTGCTAGACATCACTATACATTCCTCTACATCAACAACAGCATAACTGGATGATCTCCTCCAAAAATATATGATAAGTTCCATTCTCAAGGGCTGAAACAATCTATCCCTTTTGAATCGTCTTAGTTCTCTCATGAATTGGGAAAAGTCTTACCTTTTTATAGGGCCAGTTTATGACTTTTGAGACTTAATTGTATTTCTACATCAAATGAAATAATTAAATATGAAGCTAGTAGATACTAGTGACACATATATTTGTACATATTATGCTATTTTCAGTTGTTTCCAGTTCATAATCTTAACATTTTTTAATTCTGCCAGATAATAGTTTTATGAATTATATAAGTTGTCTTGAACATGTTTTTGTGTAGGAAACCCTTCCCTGGATGCTTGGCTTGGTGCAAGAAAATGGGCGCTGTCCCCAACTTATTCGACATCTTTCATCACAAGGTCAGAGTATGAGGAAAAAGGGGGAGAATACTTTAAGGAGCACACCTATTCAAACAGATTCTTCCCAACTCCAGTCCTAGTCTCCAAATGACATGGAGCTGCTCCTATATAACCCAGTTACCAACTTCAGCTAGTCTCCAAATGAAAGGCTGATTGAAAAGAGTTGTAGTTACACCATCAATGTTGACTTTGTGGAATTAAAGATTTTAGAATCCTTCTATGCAAAGTTTATCTCTCTGCAGACACTGAAATAAAATTGTAATGGTAATATGAAGGAAACATAAAATAGTCCAAAGGTAGAATGATTCATGATAAATAAAAAACAAAATGAGACACACCAGTAAATGCATTTCATGAGTAGATTTGAAAATCTGTAAACCTGTATTTTGGGTTGATGCTAAACTTATGCAGTCAAAAGCCCTTTTGCAGGATAATCCATGATCAGATTCTTTTTTCTTTTTATGGATAGACAATTTTTCATTATTTACAGCCCATGAAATTGTTCTAATAACCTTCATTGATGCCATGATCACTGTTTGTTGTATCTCTACAGTTTCCATTTTAATGAAATGAATTACAGAATAAAATATTTCTGACAAATATTCTGCAATTTTAGTTTTCATTTATTGCAGTTACATTAATATCATTATTTACTGCTGAAGCACACTTCTAAAAAAGGCACAAAAGTTATAGTTCTTTCCATTTAATACTGTTGAAAATACAATCCTAAGGAACTGTAGATGCTTTATGGTTAGAGTGCCAGACTTGCCACAGAAAACGTGCAGGTTAAAATTCTATGGTCATATTGCCTATCAGAGTGTGCCCAGGGCAAGGCACTTTACTCCAGTTGCCTTTGTGGGGCCCCGAGTGGCCGAGTGGTCTAAAGCGCTCTCCATTACGGATAACTGCCATCTCACCTCTGTCTGCGTGGGTTCGAGTCTCGGATTCGGCCAATGTAAGTATTTGAGAAAGCTTGCCAGTAGTTTCTCGTGGGTCAGTGGTTCTTTCCCGGGTTTTCCCAGGTTCTTCCTCCACCATTAATACTGGCTGCCATGTATAGCCTATCGTGTGCTGAAAAATGGCATTAAACCCCACAACAACAACAAACACCAGTTGCCTTTGTATTCAACCTACTTGTGTTGATATCCTATAAAATAGTAAATCAATCAAAATCAGCTGACCTTGATAAAAGAATTCAAAATGAACAAAAATAATGGAAACAATGAATGGAAGTTATAAACACAAAATCAGAATGCATTTGTTAGATTGTAAATAAAAGTTTGGATGATAGTTGAAATGCATATGTGAGTAGAATGCAAGCAGCATGCATATGAAGTGGAGAATGAAAGCAAATGAAATGCAGATTTGGTAAAATTGCACATTCAGGATCTGTGTCTACATATATGTCAGTCTTGTCTGTTTGTCTCACTGTATCTGCATTTAATCAAATACACACAGTTTGTGGGCATAACAATACATAAAACTACTCTAAATGTTCTTTTTAATAACCAGACAGAAATTACATTATTACCTCACCTTCTTGTGATTTTCTAGCAATTTTAGGCCGGCTGCAGAAAAGAGGTGATGATCAACATGTTGTGATCCTTTATATTCCCACTTTGAACCAAAGTTTTGAAGTAATGCACATACATACATCCATACATACATACATACATACATATATATATATATATATATATATATATATATATATATATATATATATATATATATATATATATAATCATAGTGGCTTTAATGATGAATGGACAGCTGAAATTATCTGTTTGCAAAATATACATCTTTTGCCAAAACCTTCCCCTCATAATTTGTTTCAAGTGGTTATTGGCGAGAAGAGTTTATGGGATGGCCTGTTGTTCCTTCATTGTCCATCCATTACCACAAGTTTGTTATTGCTACTGCTCCTAAACTACTTGGACGATTACACATTTATCCTTTGTACTAGTTGGTCCTAAATGGAATTGGTGCCTCTCTGGCAGCTGAAAATCCTGTTGCAACAATTCCTACTGAATCAGTGGAGAGTTTTCACTAAAAGACTTCTTATGATGTCTGGTTGGTCCTAAATGAATATGTTCCAATCTGACTTCCATTATCATATCATTGTCATTATCATAAAATTAGATAACAATATATTGATTTGTATTGGATTGCTATGATTACTGTCAGATAACAGTATATTTATTTGAATTGCATTGCTATCATTAATGTCAGATGGCAATATATTGATTTACATTGCATTACTGTGATTACTGTCAGGTAACAATGTATTTATTTGAATTCTACCACTCCGGTGGCCTGGTTGTTTGAGGGTCAGCTTCAGATGTGGGAGGTCACGGGTTCAAACCCTGGTCAAGTCATACTAAAGACTGATAAAAATGGTACTAATAGCTGCCTCGCTAGGTGCTCAGCATTAAGAGGTTAGTCTTAAGACTGGTCGGCCTGGTGTCAGGATAATGTGACTGGGTGGGACATCATGCTACATAGCAGCAGCGTGATGCCGAGTGCTAGACATTACTATAAACTGCAGACATTGTAGCGATATGACTGGAAAATTTTTAAAGCTACATTAAAAATCCAAATCACACACACACACACACACATTTATTTGAATTCCAATAATGTGATTACTGTCAGATAACATATTGATTTATATTGCATTACTGTGATTACTGTCAGATAACAGCATATTTATTTGAATTCCATGACTGATTAGTGTCAGATAACAGTATACTGATTTTTGTATTGCATTACTGTGATTACTGTCAGATAACGGTATACTGTATTGATTTTTGTATTGAATTACTGTGATTACTGTCAGATAACAGTATATTGATTTTTGTATTGCATTACTGTGATTATTGTCAGATAACAGTATGTTGATTTGTATTGCATTGTTATGATTACTGTCTGATACAAAACATTTTTAAATGGATATACAGAAAGTAGATTTGTGGGTGCAGCTCACATGACACATCAAGAGCTGCAAATATGGCCCACTGGTAAATTGGTTGAGAACCATTGACCTAGACTATGCCAAAAGATTATTAAAGCAATACCTCCTATTTATCAAATCAGGGACTATGCCACAGTACATGTCACTAAAAGTGGTACCAGTAGTTTATCAAACAAGGAATTATGTGACAGTATTAATAAAATTGATACCAGTGGATTATCAAATTGGAGACTATGCCAGAGGATTACTAAAATCAATGCCAGTAGTTTATCATTTATAGGCAGTTTTAAAATCAAGCATTTTATGCCAGAGGATGACTTCAAGTCATACCAGTAGTTTATCACACCAGGAACTATGCTAGAGTACTAAAAATGATACTGGTAGTTTGTCAAATCAGAGACAATGTGAGTATTTGTAAAAGTTACACCAGTAGTTTATCCAGTCAGAGGACTAAACCGACTGCATATCAGACAAACATCCATATATAATACACATGTACTTCCTGACTGCATCTGAAACAAAACATCCATAGATATAATATACATGTACTGCCTGAGTGCATCTCAGCCAAACAGCCATAGATATAATACACATGTACTGCCTGACTGCATCTCAGACAAACATCCATAGATATAATGCATATGTACTGCCTAACTGCATCTCAGACACACATCCACAGATACAATACACATGTACTTCCTGACTGCATCTCAGACAAACATCCATAGATATAATTTACATCTACTGCCTGACTGCATCTCAGCCAAACATCCATAGATATAATGCACATGTACTTCCTGACTGCATCTCAGACAAACATCCACAGATATAGTACACATGTGCTGCCGGACTGCATCTCAACCAATATCCTTATATAATACACATGCAGACCTGGCTGGTTGCGTGTGTGAAGTGCGCGATGCACACAGACGCTGCCACCGAATAATATGTGCCAACCCTTCTGAAAGGTGCCAAACAAAGGTTTGGAAAGACGCCAAACATTCATCGCACACACAAGATAAACACCACGCGCCGGACCTGTACACATGTACTGCCTGTCTGCATCTCAGACAAACATCCACAGATATAGTACACATGTACTACCTGACTGCATCTCAAACATTCAGATATAGTACACATGTACTGCCTGACTGCATCTCAGCCAACATCCATATATAATGCACATGTACTGCCTGACTGCATCTCAGACAAACATCCATAGATATAGTACACATGTACTGCCTGACTGCATCTCAGACAAACATCCATAGATACAGTACACATGTACTGCCTGACTGCATCTCAGACAAACATCCATAGATACAGTACACATGTACTGCCTGACTGCATCTCAGACAAACATCCATAGATATAGTACACATGTACTGCCTGACTGCATCTCAGACAAACATCCATAGATACAGTACACATGTACTGCCTGACTGCATCTCAACCAAACATCCACAGATATAATACACATGTACATCCTGACTGCATCTCAACCAAACCTTTCTTTGTGGGTTCTAAGCAACAGTTTCAAGTGGGTTTCACAGCATATGCCCCCTGAGGAAGAGACTATTTGTGTACATAAATGTACATTATTAGTTAAATTTTGTTTGATATGTACAGATATACCTGGAATCGTGTAACTTGGTTAAGGGATGCATCCTGGTGGGTACTACCCATGTTTCAAAAGTTATTCTGATCACATTTCATAATACTTTGGCTACATTTTGTTAAAGTTTATTTTCTTAAGTACTGTTCATGCTAAAATCACCAAACTAGATGATTATATGCATCTCTATTAGTCCTACACCCAAATGACAACAGATGGTTCAACATGTTGTACATTTCACATTTTACTGGTTTAGGTTATGTTTTTTAGCACTTAGCCAATGACCACATAGGTTTCTTTGCATTGTCTATAGGTACTACTACACCTGGAATAATAAAACTTGCGTAGGAGATACATTTTGAAGTGTACTACACACTCATTACAAATGTAGGTCATAGTTGCTTATATTTCATGCTTGACTAACTTGATTCAATTTTGTATTTTAAATTTATTTCTCAAGTACTGTTCATGTTAGAATCACCAAACAAGATAATTGCATCTGTTAGTACAACACCATTATAACAAAAGAATGTCACTGTTACATACATTTCACTTTTTAGTGGCAATTATTTTTCCCGTGTTTTATATCCCACCTTATTTCCTTATTCTCAGCTCAAAAGGCATTTGACATTGTTTACTAAATAACATATTTATTCAGAGTTAGCTTTTTGAGGGCACATAAGCTGCATGGTATGTTTCTTCATTCCATCTTTTTTTTTAATGATGGTAATTAATGTTTCTGTATATGGTACAGTAATGCGAGATGTTCACTCATGTAAGTTTCTTTGGTGGGAATGGAGATGCAACAGCATTCTCAGTGATCATTCTTGGGATTGAAACTAAATGCTTACAATTTTATTTTGTGGTTTATTTTTTGTTGTGGTTTATTTTCTGATTTTAATATTGTTGTAGGGTTAAAAAAAATTCATAAATTGATGTGAATCATGTTTAAACTTTACATTCTATTTACAGAAGAAAAATTGTTTTAGTGTGTTAATAATTATTTCATCACAACAGTATTCATGGGTGATGAAATAGAACATGGCTTCTGTGGATTCTGTAGCATATATCTATTTATGTAGGATTTATTTTTAGGAGAAATGAAAATTGATAGACATTATGTAATAGTTAGGAGTTCTCAGCAAAAATTGGGAGACATGAAGGCAAAGGCATGGAACGACCCCAAAAATCGGGAGGTTTTTTTCTCCTGGTATGAGATTTGACAGGTATGCTTTTACTGGCAAAGGTTACGTTTTTGTGTTTAGCTCATTACCATCTAAATTTTTAGCATGCTTTATGCATATTGTCCCATCTGTTATTAAGGAACTTGGTGAGGGAATACATCTTCACAAGTTCTACATCCATATTGTAAAAGAATGGTCTGTGTTATGTATATTTCATGCTTCAGTGCTATTCCACTTAAACATACATGGTACCAAGGAAGGCACTTTGTTAAAAATATGGATGCCAGGGTACACTGGTTACTCACAGTGTTCATATGCAAATGATGACAAATTCTAAGTTGCATCTGTGGGTGGCTACTCCACATCGACAGAACCTTTCCTGAGTCCCAAGTACATTTTAATGCAAGAGTCCTCATTGACTTTGTTGAAATTTTTTGTTTAAAGTTCATTTATTCAGTACTGTTGATGTTAGAATTTAACCTACGATGCATGCGTTATTAACATAGGTTAAATATATTTTATGCTTACTTAATGAGCACATATATTTTTCCATGCTTTATACATCTTAGCCTTACTTTGTTCAGCAGCATAGACATGAACAACTAAATATAGTCGAGACAGAGTACATACATTGTTTTAAATAAATTCAACACATCTTATTATACATAAATTCAGACAATTTAAACATAGATTTATTAATCTGTTTACAAATATGTCAGTTAGACAGTACATGTACTTTGTACTTGGATAGTGCCTGATGATCAAGACAAAGACACTGACAGCCTTGATAAAAGGACCATAATTATATATATATATATATATATATATATATACACACACACACACACACACATTTTCTTATTCATAATCATTTTATTGAATGGAACACCAAATTTCATTACAGTTTAAGTACAGGTATTTTCCTGGAGTTGAATTTGACCTTCTCTTATTTTGTGCTTTTGCTCTTGCTGTAAAAGCCCTGACTTACACTAGATGTTGTTAAGAATGCTTCCTGACCTCTTGTATTTAGGGTGGGGTATTTTATCCTATCATCTATTGACAAGTGAACTAAAAGACATGGTCAGTACTCAGCCATCCCAAACCACCTGTTGAGAAATGAGGCTCACAATATTGCAAATGACACGTGTAAAAAGAATTTTATTTAAAGATATACATGTAATACAATCTAGTCATTAATAATTGCATGTTATAAATGTACATTTCTTTCTTGATTGTAAAAAAAGTGTTTTCCCCATATTTTATTTTAATTACATGAAATCTCCAATTTCTTCCTGTGGCAAACTTATGTTGAATTCAGAACAGAACTTCTCATCTTTGGCAGTAAATACAATTCAAATGATTGGTGCAAACTGTCTCCAATTTTCTTTTTATGCAATGACAGTACTAGAAGATTAACCTACATTGGCATTACAGAAAATGTTGCTTTAATATTCAATTAAAAGAAAACTTAATTAGTACATGGTTCATACAACCTCAAAAAAAAATCCTTGAATTTGAGACATTACTTTGAAAACTCCTTGCATTTCAAAAGGTTTGTTCTAGTTTGAAAAGGTTTTGAATTTGTTGGAAAAACTCTTTGAATGTTGCCAAATATATGATACAGAATGCAAAATCTTGCTAGAATATAATAAGTAAGCCAGCCAGGGTTGGTTACCTCAGTGTTTCTTTGGGAAAAGCTTATTTTCCTTGGCATGATATGACCAATAATATCATCAAAATGTCATTAATACCATCATCAACAACAACAAAAACTTCAATTTTATAAATAAAATATGTAAAATGGAAAGTATAATTAGATGGATCAAATAACACATCCCACCAGTATGGAGTAGAGTAACTTTGCTTAGTGGCAGGCCAATCACTTTTGCAAATGGATGACTAACTTACTAAGAATTGTGATGTGACTAGGGATTAACTGTGTCTACATTTCAGAATGGGAGTATGATCCACTTTCCATAAGAATAAATACTTCTTGGAAATTTGTGGAGATCATTTCAAAATCCTTGGAAAAATTCTCTCCAAGGCTGTATGAACCATGTAGTGAAAAAAATGCAAGGCATTGTTAAAAAAATGAGTGCTGTCTTCATCATTGATGAAATCATCTTTCTGATCCATACAAGTTCAGATAATACATGAAATTGGAATACAAATATATGTTTTGTTTTTATTTTAATTTTGATGTCCATCAAGCAATGGAACTATTACAAAGACATAGTCATCTCCAGCGGGCGATGTTTAGCATTGTGGGTGCTGGTCCCAAATGTCTCACCATAACGGAACTTTTGGTCTGAAAGAGAAAAGGACACACATGCAGTACAGGTTAATTCTAGGAACAAATGCCTTGATGCTTGACTGTTTGCTCCAATTAATCTTCAAGGACTCTCTTGAACCTATGTATAAAAGCTGCCACACAAAAAGACCATTGATGAAGCTATTGATTCTTCAAATACACTTGCAAACCATAATACATAAATAGTAATTCCACGGGCTCACAAATCCACCACTGTCAAGCAAAGAATACTTTAAACACATCCTTTGGCTTATTTGAGCTATAAAAGTGTTGTTACATCATCAGCCTGCCAAAGCAGAAGTCATATAAGAGTGGGCTCCCATCAGATAGAGTGATTGGTACAAAATCCCATCATTCACCTATTTATTACTTCCACTTGTGCCAAGTCAATGCACTAGTGGGAGCCTGTTCTATACAATGAAGGCAGAATAGAATAAATCAAACCACTATGGCTGAACTGCAGATAGATTGGGTTAACTTTAAAGTTTGTAGCTTGTATTTTAACTGATTGAGACGCTTGTAGGTAATGTGACTAGGTATAATGCAAAACTTGAGTCAGGTATGCTTTGGAAGGGTGCCTTGATCACCCATGCTAGAATCAGTAGAAGATGACATCTCAAGGGGTCACGACCTTCAGTTGAGACAAGTTAAACTTCACAAAAAGGGAAGGAAGGAAGGTTGTTGTTCTGACATATCATCCCTTTATATCCTCCCTTCTATGAGGCAAAAATATATCTGAGATCATGGATAGGCTGCCTTCGATTGCAATGGTTGTTAACTTCTTGAAGTTCTTGGGAGAAAATTTTAGCTATTTGTGGTATTGAGGCTTTTAGGGAGATAATGTGATGTGCTCACACCACTGAGAGAAAACTCTCCATTTCACCTCAGAGACTTCCAAAGATTCTGCTCTTCAGTTTTGTACTTTGCAAAAGATTTTATCTGATATTTAAAAAGAAAAACTTCCCAGGTTTTCCTCTCTTGTTTTCCAGGTTATTTAAAAAGGACACTGTATATTTTAGTTATTGCTAAAATAATAATTAATTCCCTTTATTTTGGTGTATGATTTATGGCTGTAATTTTGGTTATAGAGTATACATCATCATCATCATCAATCCCTTAACCGAAGAGGTCATTGGGGCACCACAGTTGACTTTACAACCAATTCTCTCCAATCTTTCCCTGTTCTCTACTGCCCTTTGGGAATCTCCAAATCCCATGCCTGTCCACTCCTTAATGTTGTCTTCCCACCTCTTTTTCTGTTTGCTTCTTCTTCTGCACCCTTGCACTTTGCCTTGCAAGATTGTTTTTGCCAGTCCAGATGATCATGGGACATGACCATACCACTTCAGTTTGCACTTTTTTACAGTGGTCAAGAGGTCTTCATAGGATCCGATGGCTTATTGGATCCTGTTGTGGACTTCTTCGTTGGTTACATGGTCAATGTATGAGATGCCCAAGATCTTGCAGTAGCATCTCATTTCAAAGGTTTGAATCATTCTTTGTAGATCTGATGTGAACGTCCATCTTTCACAAGCATACAGAAAGATGGATATGACAATTAAGCGCATTAGCCTTATTTTGGAACCCAAAGCAATGTTGAACCTATGTGTAAAATCTAGAATATACAGCTTAGTCTTACTTCAGATGTGCACCTTTCAAAAGACTGCTAGCTCCACTTGGTATTTTTGACTTCCTGGACTTAAGAGGTAATTTGGGGAAAAAAAACCATCAGTTAAATTTTGATTGTTTTTTTTAATATTTTATAATTTATTTAATGCAGCACTTTTAGAATTTGGTATTGTCAAATCTGGCAAAATTCATTTTCCCTATTTTAATAACTGCTAAGGCTAGTGTACTTTGGGCAAATCCAAGTTCATTTAGAAAGAAATTTTAGTCACAGTATCCAATGTGCTATTGCAAATGCACACAGCTTCACTATATATCCATCCTGCTTTCAGAAGTACATAATAACTGCAGAGCAGGACCACAAGGACCAAACAGGTGTTAACATTGTATGATTTAACATTGGTTGTATATTCGCTGACACATTTAATTCACAAGCATCTTAATAGTCCTTTTGAATGATTGTCATGCATTTCTTCCACAGAATAGTATTCATTAGTACCAAAGTTGCACACAAGCCACACTCTCTCCTTCTATATGATGAGAAGTAAGTTATTTTGAAAATGCACATTATATTTTCTCAACACAACAACTACTTTTATGCAAAGTGACAGGAGCAGGAAACTTGCCACAATTATTTCTGAGATGTCACAACAAAATTTACAGACTGAAAAGGTATGGAACACATCAGGTTCAAAGATGTCAAAGGGCAAGATGTTTGTCAATAAAATGCAGGCACCAGCATCTAGAAGATCTGGAAATATGCAAATCTGCTTTGTCATTTTTTTCCTTACCTTTATTACAAATGAATGAAAAGAAATATTTTTGCTATATCTTTCTTTCGCTTAATGTACGTGACTTTTTTTAAAAAGTTTCTTGATATTTTTTTAACTCCTTATACCTGTCCTGCATTCAAAAGTACATAGTACACTGTAACTGCAGAGTTAAACCAAAGTTGTGGGCCATCTTGGTTGATTCTGTCCCCCACTTGTTCAGAGAAATGTTTCTTCTTGAGAGTCAGGCATGCAGGTTCAGCATCTTAAGATGTAAACCTGCATTCATGGTTAATTCAGCAAGCATGGAAAAAGTGTGACTGTCCTGGGAGTCACTGGTGCTAGATCAAAGAGGTAGCTGATCCATGGTGTTTCCTGCTTAAGGTGAGTGAAAAGATTAGTCATCACTCATATTCCTTCAGTTATGGAAGGCTTTGGGAATTGGAGTATTATAGGGAAAGACCTGTTAACAAGATTTCCAATTCTGGAAAAAGGTGTCAGCCACCAAGGCTTTTGGATTTGTTTGCTGGGAAGATGAGGGTTGGGGATTGGTGTTCCACCTTGTAAAGATTGCCACAAAGGGCAATTCCAGTGTGTACAGATCAACTGAAACTTGAGGGGTGAAAGGATTGTGCAATGTGAACTGGTTTATTCCAACAGATGGGTGAGTCTGCTAGAAGCTTGAATTTGCTTTGAATGTGGTGGACTTAAATATGGATTTGTTGATGAGGACACCATCTGAGAAAATTCTAGATGGGAAGGCAGAGGTCTGTCAACTGGGTTCTCTATCAGCAAATAGAGTAATAGACAACAGACAAGATGATGGTAACAGTAAAATCATCCTTTCTAAATAACATATGCCCTGAATGAAAGGCATTCATTATGGCCCTTATCCATATGGCATTCTCATAATGAACTAAAGTTTGAGCATTGCGTCTGGTAAGAAATGTTGTAGCCATCAGTGATGTAAAAATGAGAGCCTTGTGAACCATCAGTCACACTGAGAAGGTCCAAGAGGAGAAATTATTCTCAAGCTAAAGTATCACTTATCAAATAGACTCGGAACACCATGGAGGTGATCACCAAATGACGTTTTAAGGAAGAGAAATTCAGAACCAAAGGGGGTTTTGAACTCCATTCCCAGATGAATGAAAAACAGAGACTTAATGAGATAGCATTTATCATTGTTGAAAAAGAATCCATGAAGAAAGAGGGAAATAAAGGATTTTGTAATATTTAATTTTAGACTTTTTGGCCTATAAACTCTCGCTCCCTTACGATGTTTATGACCGATTTTGGAGTATCCATGCTGAACTCTGCTGCCTGTATGTGTTGATTGAGAGAGCTACAATTTTGAAAAGGCGATTGGAGTAAGATCCTGATGGGGATGTGTTGTTAAGAAATTCGAGCACGCTTTTTGTGAGGCGAGTGTAGAATCTAGTGAGAGTTGCAGGTCTCTGGGTCCAAGTGTTTCCTATTCCTTGGTGAGGGATAAAAACCCCATCCTTAGGTATCACATGCCCTGGAGTGGGGGCGACATTTTGCTGCACGGAATGGGGAATATCCTGACCCAGGGGACATGTGTCTTTTGACAGAAATAAACACTTGCTTCATGACAAAAGTGGTCGAGTTCGTTTACCGAACAACTCGACCAGGATCGTAAGCCAGACCTTTCCAGGACTTATGTTCACTCAAGCAGAACTTTCGTGCAACCGAGTTCAGCACAAATATTTGTCCCCAAGGAAACCTGAGAAGGAAGCCTTAGAGGACAAAGGCTCCTTTTTTGAAGCAAGACATGAAATCTCTTGCTTAGCCTTAGACTCTTGCCAACAAGGACAATTTATGTCTTCCAACTCTTCATTAATCTGCGCATGGAATTCTAAACCTAGTTGTTTGGAAATTGTCTTCCCGGAGAACGTCCTTTGAGGATCCTCATTAGTGCTATTCCATTGCTTGGAGAGTCTGATCTTAGCCAGAGAAAGTCTGACCACTTTGATCCTCTCAATACGGTCGCCAACCTTATCGCCATGCACCGCTGGCTAAGGAGACCCCTATATATCGTGCTTCTTTCCCTGTGGTGGTGTGCACTTTGCCTACCATACCCAGTGATTAAAGTTACGGATTATGTGAAGTCCCATCTGCTCAAATGGGAGGATCTGCAGGACTCGTTCGGATATCTTGCTTAAGGACCAACCGCAGAAAATTACGATATATACGGACACGAGCAAGACCGAGTAGGACTTCTATCTCATGATCTACTTTCATGTGTCTCGGGTTTGGTCCTTGAAAGAGTGATGAGGGTCACAGTAATTATCTTTAGATCACATCAGATATTATCTGGTTGGGCACTCTCGTTCTTCTCGTTTCCTCGTTCGTCGTCAATTAGTTCAGAAGACAAGGAAGAACCAAGTCCTCAGACTGGTGCCTTCCCCTAGACATGAGGGGAAATATGAAGCTCCATACACTCATCTCGCCAACTGCAGATTCGAAAGCCTGCCAGTTGATGTCCTTTCCCATAATTTAAACGGTTCCGATGAGCACGCCTTTCTCATTGTTCCTCTTCTTCCCAAAGTCTTATATGGATCTGACAGCCCACTAGGGAAAGAATTGCATGGGCAAAAATATCGACCACGTATAAGGCAAATTGTAGTTTTCTTGCTTTGGATGGAATCAAATTAGTGTGTGTGAATATATATACACACATATATATATATCTATATCTATATATATATATATATATATATATATATATATATATATATATATATATATATATATATAGTGCATCTAATAATCTTACGTGGAATATGTCCTGTATAGTGTGGCACGAGTCCGATATCAACAGGATAGATCAATTTTGAATCCTTTGGCACTGCATTTTCCCTGTGGATTTGGATCGGCTTTCTCTGGATTTCCATGAGTCTGCCAGTGTCATCTGTGAATTCATTCAAGGCTTTATGGGTAATGATTGGGTAACCCATTCCTAACCTCTGGCGCGCTCTGGGCACGAATCCAGTGTACCCTTATGAAAAAAAGAAAAGCAACAATGAAAACATTAACTCGATTCCATGATAGGGTTTATGCAGAAATTAATGTAGAAATATTCGTATCTTAGATGGGTTAACTGCCTTTCAACCGCCAAAGCATTTTGGAATATATCTACTCGTGGATTTCGACTTGATTACAACCATATATACAATTTTCATAAATATAAATGTTATGCGGAGTTTTAATCGTCGAACACTAGTATTAAATATTAAATGAGTAGGTGCCAGTCATTATTCATGCAAATAATGCCATCTTCTTGCTGGCCATATAGAATGTAGAACTTTGGTTTTTTAATGCATGCTTGAGTTAATAGTGACCATAGCAGATGTACCTGACATAAATCTTTTCATTGGGTTGTTATTGGACATATAGAACGGCGACTCGGCACTCTTAACAAAGCTGGGAGACGTATATGGTTTGGGTTCAGCAGCAATCGCCTGCAAAGGGGTCAAATAGTGGCTTCTGATTGGCTGAAAGACAGACATGAAATTCAAGTTTTAAAAGTTTTAATGTTTTTCATAGTGTTTCAAGTACTTACTATGGTAATTAACGACTGTACATCCAAGTACAAAACCCATGAGTGCGAAGATATTCTTTTGAAAGAAAACAAAGCTGTGACAATCCTGCTACCATAGTAAGGTAGGAATGATATAAAAACTCCCTTACTTTAACACAACTCAGCAGATAAAACTTGGCTTCCAATGATTTTGCTGAACGAGTCATTAGCGATTTGCATTAGTGATGGAGGGAGACGGGTTTGGTTGGGGAGGGGAGGGTAATGTTGAACTGATGGGAAAACACAAGATAAAGATCAGCCATTGTCTGCACCATGTTAGGCTTTCTCAGATTTTCCTAAGTACTGAGCTTTCTCATTCAACACATTTCATGCAGTTATGTCTACCCTTTGACCTGTCATTGATAGAGAGGTATACAGCTGCAGCTATCAAGCCTCTCGCACCGACCTAACCTTCAAAATCTATGCTTTTACGTATACATTGTTACGAAACAACATTAAGTGTTAATCCACATTTCTGGCGTAAATATAGCTAGACGTTGATTAAGTATGCTGCATACATCATACACAATTATTCAGTCTTCATTATCTAAATTTCTGTTACCGCGAATACCTTGTACATATTTTAATAAAAGTTTATTAAAAAATATTTTCTTGAGTACCCATGTCTCCTGTTCATACAAATAGCTGACACTTATGTTGCCTGCTGTTCAGATATATCAAGCTGAGTCAGATTTCAACATATATAATTCACTGTTGGCCTTTGATTACTAATAATTGTTGAATCTGTTTGAGTTGACCTGGAATTTTCTAATACTGTGAATTAGTGTATTTTTGTGGAAATTATTTTTAGTGGCTTGGGGGAAAATGTATTTTCGTGGGTACTTAAATGTGTGGGTTGGGAAAAGGATTAACAGAAGGATGAATGTTTGTTTGGTATTTAAATTCGTGGGTTGGGAAAAGGGTTAACAGAAGAATGAATGTTTTTGTTTGGAATTCGTTGTTTGTGACAACCATGAAATGTATGGAAATTGGTACTCAAAAATTCACGGTTTCACACTTAGCCATGGATGTCTTAATAGTATTGGTATTAACAGTGACACTTTTCAGCAATTTAGGTTTTTTTGGTTTTATTTTGGGAGGGGGGGGGTGATGCAGAGGAAGATTCCTTTTCAATGAGCCGTCACATATCTTTATGAACCAGACCTCTTAGAAGTTAAGCGACAGAGAATGTCAAAATTTGTGTGATTTTTCATCTGGCCAGGCAATGTTACATTTTTTGCAGGTCGCCAGTATTTTCAATACTGAAGCTCCAATGATTCATTGTCATGCCAAATGAAGATGTTAGGATATAGTTTTATAAGCATGTAATTACATTTCACAAGAAAAATGTTGCCAGCTTACATAAGAAATCTTTTAAGAGTCTCAGCCGATTTCCAGCAAGTTATAGACAATGTATGCTGTTGTAATCTATTTATGAAGCAGACGATGTTGAGAAACACCCGATGGGTAGACATCTAGTTGAGGTAATGACCTTTGGGATAATCAGCAATCTTCATTTTATTGGCACCCGTGTATATTATGGAGGTGTGACCTAAATAATCATTTCTATGAAAGTTGGTGGAAATTGAGACCGTTAGAATTCTTCATTCAAATGCATATTATTGAGATTTGTCTTGTGAAAAGTAATTAGATGCTTATATAAATGTATGCTGGCGTCTTTACTTTTGGTGTCATAGTCTTGAAAATTCTGGTGATCTGAGGCAACTGTAACACTGTCTGACGAAAATAAATTAAAAAATGATATTCTCCGTCTCTTAACTTCTCCCATGTCTAACTAAAAAAAAACGTGTGTGATAGTTTATTGAAAAGGAAGATTATGACACCTAGGATGTTGAATATGGAGGGGGATTACCGCCATAATTATATGCGTGTATTTTCTAATCTTCCTTGATGCATTATTGTAAATGGCTGCTTGCAAGATCTACTTTCATAATTATATCCATGTATATTGTATTCTTCATTGATGCAAATTGTACATGGCAGTTTGCAAGTGCTACTTTCCTTCTGCATTATTGTAAATGGCTGCTTGCAAGTGCTACATTCCTAATTCTAGTCATGAATTTTCTGTTCTTCGTTGATACAAGCTGTAAATGGCTGCTTGCAAGTGCTTAAATCTACTCTCCTTGTGCGTCATTGTATCTTGCAGTTTGCCAACTACTGTACCGATTCTGCAGTTTGTTGTATGGCAAAATGCTATGTCAGTTATTACAAGTTTTGTATATTCTGTGTATAAACTTGACATATTACAATATACCATTCCAACTGCTGTTTTCATACAGATATGGCCTTGCAACAATGTAAATACCAGGTTTTATCAGTATCGACTTTGTTCAAGTCGTGTCGTCATCTGTTGTCATAATGGCATACTAGAGATTAGCATGGCATTATGATAACAGACTGCGCTCTAAATTTATAGTTTTTCCTTTACCAGAAACAATTAATGCTCCCCACTGAGCTTTACGGCATTCAGGTTCATTGTAACTCTTTTCCAGACCCTTTTTAAGGTGTATGTTAGCAACGAAGTTTTAATCATTCTCTAAAACCATGTGCTTTCTCGAAGATCTAAGTGATTTATAGCACCTTACGAATTCAAAAACGCATACACTACAACAGGGTGGTCCATCTTCTTCAACCCCAGTTTTGACGCACTAAAGTATTTACTTTCACTGTTTAAGAAATCTACTTTTTAGTGACATCTCTCATTACTTTGGAAACATTAGTTATTTTAGCAAAGTAAGGATCAGAAATAACAATGATACATTCCCTCGTACTCTTCTTAACGAGCTTTCATCCGACGAACCCTGGTTGTAAGGCTCGTATTGTACGTCACCCATTTTGACGCACCTTACAGACGTCTATCTTTTCATATGATATTATTGTACATAAGATCCTGCGAAAATAATATATTTCAGAGCAACATCAACAGCACATAAAAAAGTTTACTGGTAAAACGACACTAAAAAAAATTAAGCATTCCTAAAGGATTTCTTATTCTTTTCACAATCTTCATTTTGGAACATATATTGTCGCAAAAACCGAAATAATCAAATTGTGGGAAATTATGTTCGTATCATGATAAAAATGTTTACTTGCGATTAGAAGTATTAGATTTAGTGTACGATTGTTTTCCAATACTTAATTTGCATTGTTGATGTACAGAACCTCGACTTTTAAATGTATTTAAAAAAAAACAAAACAAACAAACAAACAAACAGCGTTAAAAATGGTTTGTATCCTTTTAAACTTTTGTCTCTAAAAGTGAGACAAAAGACTTAATGCTACAGGAGGTTTTACTTTTATTTATTGTAATTCTTACCATTATCAAATCAATTAAAATACTAAAAATTGGTTCAAGAATTTTAACAATATAAATATAGAACCCTTAGGATCTAATTATTTGGTTGCTCTTGGTCACATTAAAGATTTTTTTTTTTAAAAAAAAAACACTTCAAAAGAATTTTTGAAATGTGAATGTAATGATGCATGATTCCGACTTGTTAAGTGTGCTGCTTTTTGCAATATAAAAGTAGTTTAGTGAATTATCTTTGATCAGAGAGAGAGAGAGAGAGAATATGCACCAAAACTGCATATTTCATTAAGTTATTTTAATTGTATACATGTATCCTGCGTCGATATGCGTATTTTGGGACACAGGGTATTTCATTCAGCAAGTATCAACAAGAGAAAAAACTCTACTAATCTTACTCGATAATTATACAGGGTAGAATTTTACTGATCACGGACTTTTTATTTGGTTTGATTTTATTTATTTACCTACATGTATCCTGGGTAGTTGCGGGTGTTTTGGGACAGTCTTTTGCTATTTTATGTTAGTCATGGGGTCTTTCATTTGGTGATAATTACCAACTGGGGAAAAAAACTCTTCTGATCTTACTCGATAATTATACAATGTAGGATTTTTCTGATCACTGTCTTTTTTAAGGCTTGATTCAGTATAATTGTATACATGTATCCTGGGTAGGTGAGAGTGTTTTCGGACAGTTTTGTGATAGCCCCATGACTTTCAGGGTAATAGGCAAAAAAATTAAACTGTTGGATATCTAATTCATGCATAAGTTATTGGAAATAGTCAAACATAAAATTTGCTGGACAGATTTGGGGAGGCAAACAAGTGTTAAAAACATCGCCTAAACTTTTAGAACAGTTTTTGCTTTAATATTCTTCAAAGGAGATATTTAGGATGCACACATTATGGTGAACAAGTATTGGTTGCTTGACTTGGTATTAGGTAAGGAACCAACAGTCTACCATATTTCTGTTAAATGGATTGTCAAATGGTAAAATATAGGAATAGGTTGCAGATGTGCCTTAGATATCTTCTGACTGGGTTTTCCTTACATTTGACAAGTGTGACAAAATATTTGGTACTTACAATCATCAGTTTTAATTTTTGGCAAATAAAAATTATTCAGGATCTTGTGATAAGTCTTACTGACACCAAAATGACCAGCTTAAGGAGTTTTATAGGCTAGACTATGAATTTCCTGTCTATACGACGTAGGAATAACAATTTGAAACTGCTCACTGACCACTCATCACCAACAGGTACATCAGGTGGTCGCCATTTTCTCATAATGACCCCATTTTTCACAAAGTAACAAACTGGTAGTTGTGTGGCTTCAGTTTCTGAAACTCAGTCTTATGTCTTCTCTGAGGAACAGTACTTGGGGTCCTATAACTCACATTAAAATGTCTTGCATGCTCATAAAGTAGCTGTTACTTTCTTTTCAGATATCTTGCAACTGCAGTCAGAAATTGGCAAGTGGTTTCTATTATTCTGTGAAGAAACCACCTTACTTATGAACCAACCGCTCTCTCTCTCTCTCTCTCTCTCTCTCTCTCTCTCTCTCTCTGCTGAGTGCTTAAGTCATTTAAATTATGGAACTTACCTTATCCATTGTTCCAAGGCACATATATTAGGGATAACAGACCAAATTTAAAATTTCATCTCAGATTCATAAATATAATAGTTTTGTGAAGGTCCAAAAACATCAGAAAAAACAAATTAGCAAATAAAATATAATCCTTTTCACGGTCTTTTTGCACATAGCAAGTGCAAACAACTTATTTTATTGCCGGCAAAAAGCAAATTCTCCAAAATATGAGAATTTTTGTACAGTGAATATATTGAATACAGATTCAGTAATGGAATGGTGTTTTTTTAATTAATTCTTGAAACATTCACTAGGGAATATAATCTGACTGTTCTTGAGGCATTATTTACAAATGTATGTGGTATACAAAAGGAAATGTGTCTCGGCGAATCCAAAATTTACAGTTTCAATTCCTCAGAATTTGCAATAATGAGTGTGTGTCTAATCCAAAAGCCAAATTGTGTAAAAAGCTTGTCTTTATTCATATTTTATTCATGTGAAAGTGAAAAACAAAAGGGATTGACAAATAAATATATCAGAACAATGTAACAAGACAATCCAGGTATTTGTTCCTTATAATTGCCTACCTGTATGATAATTTTTGTTTTAGACTAATTCATCTAATAATATTGGATTTATGAATGCTGGTTTACATTAAATATTTATTTTTCTCTAATATTTCCTATGAAAAGTTAAACGCTGCCTATAGTTTTTATTTATTTATTTTGCTTTATTGCATAGTTATATTGTGCTGATATTTTTTGTGTCATGACAATATTAACTGGGGCCCCGAGTGGCCGAGTGGTCTAAAGCGCTCTCCATTACGGATCACTGCCATCTCACCTCTGTCTGCGTGGGTTCGAGTCTCGGATTCGGCCAATGTGGGTATGTGAGAAAGCTTGCCAGTAGCTTCTCGCTGGTCGGTGGTTCTTTCCGGGGTTTTCCCGGGTTCTTCCTCCACCAATAATACTGGCCGCCGTGTATAGCCTATCGTGTGCTAAAAAATGGCGTTAAAGCCTACAACAACAACAATATTAACTTATATTTTAAATAGGATAAAATAATGACAAAATCACAGACAAATGAAGATGTTTATGCGGGGAGGGGTGTGTGTGTGGGGGTGTGTGTGTGTGCTGGATGCTACAACAGCCTGAGCTGTGAATAGCCTTAAAACTTTAAAAGTGTTTTAAAAAATTATGTGGCGGGGTCTTACTCTTCTAACAGAAAACAATCACATCTGTGGAAGATACATGTAAAAATTTGTATTAATCTTTTGAACTACTACATTAATTTCATATCCAAATGTATCAAGCAAGTTTGGTACTGTATTGTAGCAGTAATAATAAAAACAAATTGAGCTGGTTACTGGTAGTGGTAGCAACGCAATTTATATTCATTATATTTTTATAATTGCTACCAAAGGAGTCTGATGTTTTATCAGTGAAGTACCTTGCAATCAATCATCTTATCTGTACTATAAATATCGATTCGTATATGGATGAATACAATTTTAAATAATAAAAAATGTAGTTTCCAGTTTTATATCTGTGGAAATAAAGCATCTCATAATTGTATGGAAATGTTCTTTATGTTAAGATATAGAAAATATATTTCATATTGTTAGAATTTATTTTCTTATATAATGAAATAAGTTCATATTTTTGTGGCATATAGCTTTGCTACAGTATATGCTTTGTATGTGATGTCCTTGTTTCAAGTCATTTGCCTCTTGCTATTGTATTGAAATTGGAGATTTAAAATGAAACTGGAGATATGAGATTCTTGTCACAGACAACTAGTGATAATACTTGCTGGCTATTGCATAATCATCCATGCCACACATATATAAGAATTCTGTATAATTTGAATATATAACTTACTTTTTGTTATATATATATATATATATATATATATATATATATATATATATATATATATATATATATATATATATAAACTGCCACTGTAAACTGCAGATTAACAGTAAAAATTAATTTCATAGGGATGAGAGAATAAACAGAATCCTCATCTCTGTAATGTAATCTCTCTCTCTCTCTCTCTCTCTCTCTCTCTCTCTCTCTCTCTCTCTCGTGAATAAAGAAAGAGAAAGCATGTCCTTGATGTACAATTATCTGCAGTTTGCTCCAATCTTATGAGGTCTTTACTTACACAAAAGCAGATTTTTTTCCCACCTGAATCTATCTATCTATCTGTCACTTACGGGTAAGTTAGGCACTCTGGATTTGTTGACTGGTTTTCCTGACTGCAGGGCGTCAGTAATTTTTAACTCCTCCAGTTTCTCCTTCTGCCTGTAATTGTCCATCTCGAAGTCTGAAATGGCATGCTTGCAGTTGATTACGTACCGGTTGCCAAAATAATTCTGGCTCTTGGGGATGAAACCTACAATGAAAACAAGCTTTGGTAATATACGAATGATTACTGAGTTTGCTGTTCATATTTCGGGCGCAGAGAGAGAGAGAGAGAGTTCACCACATACAACATATGTCTACATACTAGCGGACAACTTTACTTTAAAATATGAAATAACTGCATTGACTTTGAGGCAAGGGGCTTTGATACGGCACGCGATACGCCGTCTAATCATGATATATGCTTCATTGACTTTGAGGCAAGGGGCTTTGATACGGTACGCGATACGCCGTCTAATCATGATATATACTTCATTGACTTTTAGGCAAGTGGCTTTGATACGGTACACGATACGCCGTCTAATCATGATATATGCTTCATTGGCAGATCCAGATTTAAATATCGGTGGAATGGGGGAGGGACATAAAAAGTTGACAAAGGGGTCTGAAGGATGGAATGGGGGGGTGTGTGCAAAAAGGGTGAATAAGTCATCGCATTCTTCTGCGTTTTAAGCGTTCCCACGGCATAATTTTAACTAAATGGAACGAAAACTAACTTTGGGAAATGTGCCGTGTACCAGTTGCTTCGGGCTCTTTTCTTTTTGGGGGGGGGCGCTGGCTGCACTCCCGCCCCTCCCCGCACTCCTCCAGATCCGCAAGTGGCATGGAGACACTAAGAGAAATTTAACATGAGCTGTTTTTCTGCACATACTGTATATTAATAAAATGGATTTTAGTTATACCTGAACAACCTTGACAGTAGTTCCTAAACAAAATATATGAAGGCCTGTATTGGCTATAAGCAGCATTTTATAATGAAGACAATTACATAATTGTTCGTGCATTTTGGTAATAATAATAAGAATGACACAAATTTTAATCCCAAACATTATGATGTTCCTTTAAATAAACAGTATGAATATTTTCAGATTCTCTGCGCACATGTCTTTCTATACTGTACATGCTACAAATATATTTATTCTATCACAATCAGTAATTCAGTTTTCTATACTTTATTAATAAATCTTGAGTTTAAATGTCTAACCACTTTATTGGTATCCTTAAATGGAATCAAGATATAATGTACAAAATGTAAGGATTTGGTCTAATATTTAATCTTTATGTAGACCTCCAGCCCCGTTAAACTGCATCCTTGTATCATGCTTTGTAAAGCATTCCATGTTTTTGTAAATGCCTAGACTGTTGTTATGTATATCTATGTGCTTAATTATTTGTAAGCAACATATTACATAGCTAACTTTTGTCAGTGATTGCAGATTATTAAGAGAATAATCATATGTAAATATGTTTACTTGGATTTGAGTTCAGGACCTTAGTTTTTCCCTTGGTATAACTGACTTTAAGACAGTAAGTCACAGGACAAAAAGTCACAAGTCTGATTTTCACACTTATGAATGAATGAGGTGTAGGATAAAATGTCAGAGGACAGACAAGTCACAAGTCTGATTTTCACAGTTATGAGTGAATGAGGTGTAGGATAAAAAGTCAGAGGACAGACAAGTCACAAGTCTGATTTTCACACTTATGAATGAATGAGGTGTAGGATAAAAAGTCAGAGGACAGACAAGTCACAAGTCTGATTTTCATAGTTATGAGTGAATGAGGTGTAGGATAAAAAGTCAGAGGACAGACAAGTCACAAGTCTGATTTTCACAGTTATGAATGAATGAGGTGTAGGATACAAAGTCACAGGGCAAAATGTCACAATTATTTTTATTGGAGTTATGAAAATGACGGAGGTCAAGAAGTCACAATATGACATATGTAATTTTGGAGTCTTCTTACTACACGAATTAGGACCATGATTTTCACACTCCCTTTCCTACTTTATTCAACAACTTTTAACATTCAATTTGTTAAGTTTTTATGGTAAAATGATACATTTACATTTACTGATGCAATTTGTAAAACATTTTGATTGTGTTCTTTCGTTATCTTTGAAGTAAATTAACATATTCTATGATTTATTTGTCTTATTAAATCTCGTTTTTATACACTTATACATTTTTACCTGCTAAATTATTGTCAAAACCATCCCTTCCTGTGTACAATATAATCTGATAATGAGAGACCAGACATTTGCTTCCAGCATGCATATCCAGTAACCTTTTTACACAGTAACTAAGGAAACAAACCATGCCGCCAATTGTTACATTATCAGCAACGTCACCATTCGAGTATAACATACCTGCAAGCAAACCAAACTATCAATTGCTAAATTATTGTCAAAACCACACCTTCCTGTCTAGCACAACTGCACCAAAGTATGTGTAATATTTTTTCCATCATTATTACTGTTACCATTTTATAACATTAAAAGCATTCAAGTGTGACATTTTCTCCAGTAACATTTGTCCTACATGTTCATCACAACAATAAAAATATGAATTGTGACTTTTTGTTCTACATGTTCATCATAACAATACAGATCTGAATTGTGACTTTTTGTCCTACGTGTCTTTGTGACTTTTTGTCTGTGACTTTTTATCTTGTGATTTTCTGGCCTTTTACCGGGGAAAAAAAACATAGTCTACCTGATTTTTCTTAGGTATTAAGTTAAAAGTTAAATATACAGACCTGACCTAGCTTACAAATTTGATGGGAAAATGACCCACATTCTAGTCCTCTTATTATGTCTTAAGTTTTTATATAAAGGTTGTGATTAACATAATTATATATTCCTATTTTGACGTCTGTCTAGTGAAATCACTTTTATTTATGATCAGTTATAATTTGAGAGGAATTATTTATTTAAATTATTCATTGGAATTACAAAGTGCTCATTGACTGGCGGCTAAAATCCCTATTTTAGGATTATTGTGAATCTATCCAAGAACATTGTAAGTTATATCATTGTGATACACCAAGACTGTCAGCACATCAAACTATTTAATGTTACTAGTACATAAGCCTAAGCAGGTCATTCCGTACCCAAGTCGTTCCGTACCCAAATCGTTTCGTACGGAAATAGTCGTTTCGTACCGAAAGCAATGGTTGTTTCGTACCCAATGCTATGGTCGTTCCATCTTCAATGCTATGGTCGTTTTGTACCGAAAGCTATTGTCGTTTATTGCACACGTCGAAGTACAAATATAATCAGCAAGATCATATAAAAAAATATTTCCAACATATTTCAAACTGTTACATAATTTACTTCGGGTGTTGCCATGGTGATGGTGATTGTCTTTGGATAATTCGCAGAGAACACGTGCTGGCGTTTCTTACCTTTCGGTATGAAACGCCAGTACGTGTTCTCTGCTGCACATCAAAGTAAAAAGATAGCAAACTTATATAAATAGATACTTCATACATATTTCAAACTGTTACATATTTCAAGCTGTTACTTATTTCATTTCAGGTATTGCTTTGGTGACCCTGATTATCTGTGGATAATTCGCCGCTAACACATGCTGGAGTATAATAGTTTACACATTCGCGCTTACATGAAAAAATTTGGCGTTTAATAGCAAAACATTTTTAATGTACGAAGACAAAATGTGACATTAATTAAGAATGAAGCATTGTAATGTAATAATATATGCAATTTTCATTTCATAAGAATAATAAATAGATAAATTTAAGCTTTGCCGTTGTTGATTAATCTGTCTCTGTGTTTATTACTCTGTGTTTGTCTGATTTTTATATGTTTTAACTCATGGTGATATCATGAAACCCTGATCTATTCTTAAGTACACTTATTATGTGATGAAAGGGCTCCTTATTTCTGATTGCTTCAGACTGAAACATAAGCAACAGAATAAAGACAGCTATTTCGAATGCATTTATTTGTAAGAGGTCAAGGTCACTGTCTTGTACTGAAAGCAGTACACTGGTTATGTGAAACAAATCCCAGTCTGATTTTATTCTGGAGAATTATGAACCATTCATGTCAAAAGATTCTATACCATCTACTGGAGATTCGGCCAAACCTGTCCCTATTAAAATATAGGCCATATTCGCCGTCAAAAGAGCATGTTGCACAATACTTACTTTAACATTCACGATTGGTGACAATCGTAACATCCAACAGAACAAAACGAAGTACCTTCTTCTAAAGTATGCAACCTGTTCATATATTTTGTCGGATCAGTTTGTAATTTTGTTAAAATTTGTCTTTTTCTTAATTTGAATCACATCTTCTCATCCTTACAAACATATTCAGTATGTGTCCCATTTATGCATACATTTAGGATAATTAGCTAATGGCAATTACTATTCATTATTTTTAGACGGGTATTAAGAACGAAAGACTGGTTAAACCGGAAGATAACAACTTTGGCGGATTAATATTTAGAGAACTACATGCAGCGAAAGAAGATAGGAAAAGAAGTAAAATGTAAACAAAATCATATTTAATTTTATAGCATGTATTTCAGGAATGTTTCGGAATTTTCTTCGTAGTTATCAGTACCGTGCACAACAGTGTTTTCAATATGGAAAGTTTGATAGCCATCGTGGTACAGGCAGGCGTGTACTATGACTGTCGGTCAAAGGACCGGCTTGGCTGGAAGAAGAACAATATCGCAGCCCCCATTACATGACATCGCGCAGCTTGCCACATGCAATGCACGCAAGGCCCAATGTAAATGAAAAATGGAACGCTCGTTGCATCTTGCTTAGGCTTCATGCAACAAGACAATTGCAATGCATTATTATACATCTCTGTGCCGTGATGTATTCCGATTTGTAAAATGCAAATTGTTTTAGCTCATATAAATGCATTTTCCGCAAAACAGGCTGTATCCCTGAAGATTTAAATAACGGTTTTGTTTTGTTTTTTTTAAAGAAATAATTTTTAATTTTCCACTATTACGTACGTTAGCAATGTTTGGCTATTCTACACCCACCCACCCTGTTAGGCCTAATCACGTCACCAATAGTCCTTAACTAGAAAAGTACGTTGTTAGAAGGGACTTTTATTCTCGAAACATAATTATCTAGGCATGTTAAACGGCAGGGTATCTCTTATACATTAGTAATAAAGCGATGATCTTCTCGTTTCAGCCATCGTTCAAAAACTAATTTCCACGATCGCCGTTTTTTCTATTTGTTTCAAATATAAGGTGACCTTGAAAGTTTTTGGAAAATATTCAATTTGTTCCTTTCCTTAGAACAAAAAATAGAGGTGAGTTAGAGATACTAGTGCGCTTGTTCATATAGTACATCCTAAGCACTATACCTCTGAGCGTGAGATGGACTTTCTTAAAAGGTTACATCAGAAATAGATTAAAAATTAAAAATAAAATAAAGTCCTGGTACATAAGAGCTTTTGTCAGCTTCTTAGTAAATTGTAAGAAAGAGTGATAATATGAAATACTTTTCCGGGCCCGATAAAACTCAAGTAAAACACATACACGGGCTAAATAGGAATGACAATGTTTGCTCGAAGAAGGACTCAAAATTGTCCACAAAAAAGTACAATTCTAATAAATTGAATATGTAAATAGCTTAAGTGAGACTAAGGTCGAAGAATACCTGTGTAGCCCGGTATCATATTTTCTACCAGTTTCTGGTCCCCCCAGCTGTGTGTGCGGCTTCGGAGCAGAGCCTCAGTGGGGTCCACATGATCTGCAGGTACAGACCGCGGCCTGATGTCCGCCAGCACAAGCATTCCTGAGCTGGCCACATTCTCATCTCGAAGCAAACTAGACGTAGTCTTCCCGAACGTTTCTCCTATCTTGTACTTAAATTGTGGACAGAATCCGCCGTATCTGAAATGAGTATAAGTCGCATGTTCAGATGTACTAATATAAAACAAAAAGCAGTTTGTCAAAATAAATGCTTAAGTTGCCAATGGCAAGGTATGTACGAGGATTCACGTTCGATTCAATTATCATCAACACTTCACCTGTTTGCTAAGCACCATTATTATTAATATTATTATTATTATTATTCCGTCGACAGTTATTATTAGACCTTTGACCACTGACCGTTGTTTCACAAATTGGAGTAAACTATAAAGAGATGGTAGGTATCAAGAAAATGGCTTATCCCATTGTAAATAATGCTTTAAACCATCTGATTAACTTAGTCATATTATGATCGGTAAACTGATAACCATCGTATTAGATAACTTGGAGGAAGTGCTGAGTTATGTCACTTGCAACAGATAAATCAAAATGAAATCTTTTGAAAAGACGACAGTCTTTTAACCTGTATCAGCAGCAAATCAGACTTCAACGGTAAACAGCTTGAATACTATATGACTAGAGCAGCTTCAACGCTGTATGACTAGAACAGCTTGAATAATGTATGGTTCGAACAGCTTGAATAGCTTACAACTAGAACAGCTTGAATAACGTACGGTTCGAACAGCTTGAATAGCTTACAACTAGAACAGCTTGAATAGTGTACGACTGGAACAGCTTGAATGGTGTACGACTAGAACAGCTTGAATACTGTGTGATTAGAGTAGCTTGAATATAATATGACAAGAGCAGTTTAAATACTGTATGACTCGAGCAGCTAAAATACTGTATGATTAAAGTGGATTGAATATTATATGACTAGAGCAGATTAAATACTGTATGACTCGAGCAGCTTAAATAATGTGCGACTAGAACAACTTGAATACTGTACGACTATAACAGATTAAATACTGTACGACTAGAACAGATTGAATACTGTATGACTAGGGCAGCTTAAATATTGTAAGATTGGGGGTGGGGGTCAACGCCATTTTTCAGCGCATTATAGGTTATACATGGAGCCAATATAACTGGTGAAGGAAGAACCACATTGGCCGAGCTCAAGACTCGAACCAAGGCCTCACGCGGACGGAGGTGAGGTGGCAGTGATCCATAAAGGCTAACGTTTTAGACCACTCGGCTAGATGACTAGATCAGCTGGAATAGTGTACGACTCGAGCAGCTTGAATACTGTATTGTGTGACTCGAGCAGCTCGAATACTGTATACACGAAATTAGCGAATTTTTTCTTCACTTAAAGTATACGACATGCATATTATCAACAGGAAATCGTAATTTTTGTGTCACGAAAATGATTTTACGTATTATGAAAATGTAATGACACAAATATATCGTGATAAAATGGGTAATAAATGAATATATTATTTTTGTACATCATTATGTCCAGTTATCAAAGAATAACGCCGCTATTATATAAGTTTGTGTAAACCAAGTCACGTTGACCTAATTTTGATGGTATTAAGTCAGAATTCGAAAAGTGTTGAAGTCTACCGTGTGCAAGCGAAGATCAAACTGTGCTCGACTGTGAAGATAAAAGAACTTGAATTTACTCCTACAGGACAAACACCGTCAAACTGCGCACGCCTGCATTTGTAACCGTTGTACAGTATCTTGGTAGCCTGCGACTGCAGCCGCTGGACAATGTGCTCTGATGTCATATACACGATTTATTGAATTCTTGGTGTTAAGGGCATCTAAACATATGAAAGTTTTTTTTCGTGCCAAGGCAATCAGCATTCATTACCTTGCCCAGAAAAAAAATTCAGCTCGATAGCCTTTACATTCGTAAAAGGTACATATTAAAAATATTACGTGGTTATCAAATGCTATTAGTACAACTTTCAAACAGAAACTCTAAAATGTAATTGTCAAGAGCTGGAAGAGAGAGGATGGAGAAATATACGCAATTTGTTTTAATGTCCCCCCCCAAAAAAAAAAAAAAAATACCGCGGCGACCAATCCATCCTGGTCTGGGTAGGAATCAAACCCGCTTACTTAATGTATTTCCTTTAGTACGGATTGTAAACACTATTCTACAATATGCGTGCGACTTGTATTCGTTTTAGATTGACAATATATGTAAGAATCACCTATACCTATACCATTTTATTTGTCAGATAGATTAGAAACACCTTCAGAACAGTGTCGACTGCCTTGCTATGTGAACAGTAATATTACAGTATTCGGACACTTTCGGTTGCCCAGTGATATGAACAGTAATATTATATTGTCTGGATAATGAAATTCCAGTTGCTAGACTGTATTAAGATGATATAGGCGATAGTTGTGACCCTTACTTCTTATGTTTGATGAGCAAATAATCTCGAAACAGACCGTGCTGGATGTGTAGAGGAAATTAGATGACTGTTAAACTTTGTAATTTCTTTCTTTTACAGCTTCTGTTAATTTAAAAAAAAATAACTTTCAAGTTAATTTATTTGATGACAAATGTCTAAACCATGAGTATAATAAATTAGACTCATGTCTAAACCATGAGTATAATAAATTAGACAAATGTCTAAACTATGAGTATAATAAATTAGATTAGACAAATGTCTAAACCATGAGTATAATAAATTAGACTCATGTCTAAAACATGAGTATAATAATTAGGCTCGTGTCTAAACCATGAGTATAATAAATTAGACTCATGTCTAAACCATGAGTATAATAAATTAGACTCATCCGAAGGAATAAATGCTTGCCTTTCATCTGATTACTGTTGTTGAACAGATCATTAAGGTAGTTAATGACCCAATCTAGGACTAACATCGAGAACTACATTGTACCTTGGACATGAGACACCGTGCATTAAACAATACACATCGAGAGGGACAAAAGAAAGCCCCTGACACTACAACTTTTAGTCAATAGAAACAGACTTGAGGACCACTATACTTCACATACAGGATTATTGAACGGGAAAGTTTGTCAGTGAAAGTTAATACAATACTCTTGTATACGCTTCGATTCAATATATCTATAATAGGCTCTTTTGACCTACAATACACACTTATGGTGTTTGTATGAAAACCTTTATGCCTTCCAAAATCTATCAGTTCAGGTTTAAATATGATTGTTACATGTTGGTAATGCATTAATGATAAACGCGTGTCGCCGAGTTAAACATATTTACTTCAATATAAATAAACTCGTAGTGTATACTGTTAATATTATTTAACAAGGAAGAGGGAAAAGTTGATGAAATCTATAGATACATATTTCAAAAAGTAAGCAGGAATGTGCAATTTAATTGACAGGAAGCCAAAAGGAGGAGTGCTATTTTGAGGAGAATATTACCTAAACGACCTGTTTTGATAGCAAATTTGAAAGTTCAGGTTGTTTTTTTTTTTTCTTCTTAAAATCAGAACAAAATGACAAATGCAGGTAGTATGGTAGTAGTAGTAGTACTAGTAGTAACAGCAGCAGCTACAAGTGGCAGAAGAACAGGAACACACGTTTTAATTTCATTCTTACCTTTCTTACTGGGTGATCACTTTCTAATAATACGAACTTAAGAAAGCAAAGGGAAGAGAATTGCAATTAGTAGAGTGTGGACTTCATGAAATATTAACTCTGATGACAGGTGTATGACGGTAATAAACTGTAAATGTATCTGATAAACTGTTTTCGAAAATAAATTTCATTTGCGTTTAAATTTTTAAAGAAGTGAATAGTTTGAGTATGAATGAATTTATGCTGGACACCAAAATTACCATTTTACATTCACCAAAAGCAAGGAGGCACAACATGATGTGTATGCATAGGCATGCAAGCAGGTCAATAGCACCATATTCATTTCAAAATAGTTATTATTGTGTTTAGATTTACGTCAGTGCGAGCAAAATAAACCAATAAGTTAAAAAGTTACTAGGTGTGTACCTTTCAAGTCAAAGCTATAGCCACTTAAAAGGATTCAAACAAACAATGTTAAAAACGGGTCAAATGATTGTATTTTTTAAATCAAGCAAACCATTAATAATGGAAAACATTGTGTGCCCCCCCCCATATATATATATATATATATATATATATATATATATATATATATATATATATATATATATATATATATAAGGTTCATATGTGAAATCAAACTATTTTCGTGAGCAGTAAAGTCAAGAGTTCATCCCCCAAATTAATTTCTAGATAAGAAAGTGCAAAGAATATATATCTTGCAGTTCTACAATGCGATCCTATGTTGACAGACCCGTGCAAGAGAATCATACTCTATCGTCAGTTTTAATAAATAAAATATATTTTTTTAAATAACACAAACAAGCAAGAAAAACAAGCAAAACAAACAGTTCGTTCATTATCTGTTGTCCAATGCTCAATTACTTGCAGTTGAATTTGCTTAAATGTCGCTATTTTCAGTTTTTATTTTAATTTTTATGGAAAAGCTTGGTATTATTTAGCCTTAAAAACCAGCTGGGCAATAAAATGTAAACGAATGCAGCTAATATAGTGACTGTATTAAATTTCATATTGGCTTTTAAATTTGAAGAGAGTTAATATTACATGTCAAATATTGATTATATATTTATCTTCGTGGAGACAAATAGAGACGATCTGCGTATTTTCCTGAAGCATTAATTAGGCCCATATTTAACTTTTGTATAATGAAAAATACATGCACAAAGTGAGTAAAAGCCGATTATAATCGTCTTTTACTAATGCACTAATCTAGCAATGTGTGACTAGTCAATATACTACATACATGGTTTTAGTTCTACCTTTACATGCCAGACTATACCAGTAACTTACCCTGGAGTGTGATAAGGGTCCGGAGTCATTAGAATACTTTTCCCATTTGGCGGCAAAGGCATTTTTAAAGGTTATTCCTCTGATCTATCGTTCAGTTTTCGAAGGGATATCAGCTAACCCTCACCATATGAATCTCACACGTCAAACGCCACCCAACTCCACTTCAGACTACAGACTAGCGTAACTAGGGGAGAGCGCATTACGTCACCTATTGTGTTGTGCGAAGATAGCTGCATAGCTACTTCATCGCCCTGTTTATTACGTCAAGTGGCGTTATGTCCTTCACGTCTTGTGCCCGCGTCAGTCAATCCCTACGAGAATGTCAGTTTTAATTACATCCGGAAAAAAATCGGATTTACTTGGTTTATTTTGTAACCAAACATGGTACATAATTTCATCTATACTGATTTAACTGAACATTAAACACTACACTTGACCCTTTCAAACAAAAAATATTTACAAGTCAACTAATTACATTGTAAATAAAATGCTTATGATTTACACACTTTTATCTTACCACTGAGCTACATTAATATATACGATAACTTTATAAGGTTGGTACAAACGCAGATACAACGAATTTAATGTATGGATATAACAAAGCAATTTTGGGTGCTCTGAGTAGTTTGTAATAAAGTTAATCATTCCAATAAATAAAAACAAATAATGCTTGAAATTTCTCCTTAAAGGCCAATTTGTATGTAGTGACCTGTCTTTTATAATAATCATAAGGTTGTGTGCGCTGCAGTATCATAAGTGAATAGCCAAATGGTGAATGGGAGGATGGTGCGTATGTATGTGTATGAGTTTTGGTGATGGTTGGGGATGTTTGTAGAAGCAACTATCTCTCTCTCTCTCTCTCTCTCTCTCTCTCTCTCTCTCTCTCTCTCTCTATATATATATATATATATATATATATATATATATATATATATATATATATATATAAGATATACAAGGATTTACTAGCTTGTTAGCTTTAAAAAATAATCACTTTCCAGTTGGTGTAATATTTAAGGTCACTTATGTTATCTCTCTGGATCTTTTTCTTCAGACTCAATGAAATACTTCAGCTACAAAAATTAAATGGAACAGATGTCCACAAAGCCATTAAAGATCCGAAGAATAAATTCCCTGATCAAATTATATGATTGTATTTAGAATAAGCGACATTAGTAACAATGATAATAATTACCTCGGCTATAGGCAATGCTAGTTATTGCAGAATATTGGATTACACAGCTATTGTACTAAATTGCTTCATTTTTCAAGATAGTAGATCATATACTGGCTTTTAAAGAAAAAACTGAATACAACAAAACTCACTCCAGCTCATAAATATATTGCCAATAAAGGGTAATGACACGCATTCGTGTATTGTCATTATTTGGATCCTTTGTTAACGCAATAGATCAATGATTTATACTAGAACGGGTAGCAAGTACAACACCATATGTGCCGAGGTAAAAGTGCCTTCAGTTCTGTCTTCAAGAAAAAGAAAAATACTCATACAAACTTTTGCAAATTCAGCGCTTTCTTTTCTCTTTATTATGTATCTTGTTTGTCTGTTTTGTGACTGCCACTGACAAGGACTCAAAGATAGTAGAAAGTGCTTAGGCTAGTTAAAATCTAGTTTTGTACCTTTCATTGTCTTTTATTGGTGCACACAAACATAAATACATACATACATACTACATACACAGACACACACACACATGCATGCATGCATACATACATACATATGCATGCATACATACATACATATACATGCAGACATACATACATACATACATACATACATACATACATACATACATAGTTTGTCTAAAGAATTTTCCAATTATTCTTTGTAATATTTCTTTTTATTTGAAAAGAGCAAGAGGTCAAAGATTCCGATATCTCTTATCTCCGAGAAGAGTCAGGGTTATGCTCTACAGCTTAGAATTTGCACATGGTTTTATTTGTAAAAAAAATATAAACTTTCCAAGGCTTGCTCGCTGGTTATCCCGGTTATTTAAAGAAAGACCTTGTAAAACTTGGATTTTTTTAAAAAATAACCTTTAATTCCCTTTATTTTGTTGTATGCTTGATTCAGATAGAAGTAAACACGTTTACCTCCATTAATAATTATCTGAATATTTAATCTATAATCATAGAGAAATATTATCTATGTAGTATGTTGTTTACAAAATCAATGTCACTGGTCAGATAGACCATTGACTTCGTTTTCAACTAAGATCATTTACAAAATACAGATATACTTAAGATATAATCACTGAGAAAAACCAACAAACAATACAAATTAAATATGCATAACAGAAGGTATAGGGCTTTTTTTCAACTTAACATAAATGAATATATTAATTATTGGTATTATTCTGCCAAAATATAATATCATATATTGTACGCCGTGAACGATTTGCTCTGATAATCTCTCTGTGTAGAGGCAGGGAGGCAGTAATGTATCTCAGTATTATTTGCATCAAAATGACAAAATACTCAGTTCTTTCTTGAATTTCTCTGATAAATACAAGGCCAGGTGTTTAACATGGGTATACCTCGGTATATAATTCAGATACCAGAAGAGTACGATTTGACTCGTGGCCTGAAGTTATGTACACGACAAAGCCATAGATTTTACCTTACCAAGTATTTACTTATCAAGTATTTAAAACACATACAAGATAAAAAAAAAGTAATCATTAGTGAGGCTAGTTTGGAATTTATGTATTTACAACTGTCAATTAACGGACGTGTTCAATGTGCCAGTGCTTCTGATATAACGGACGTGTTCAATGTGCCAGTGCTTCTGATATAACGGACGTGTTCAATGTGCCAGTGCTTCTGATATATCTGTATCCGTAGACATTTGTTATTTACATACGATATTAACAGTGAATGACAATGGCTTACCCATCAAGTAACTTAGATAAAGATGGGTAAGATGTAGTACATTCATACTTGAAAGCGACGCTGCATAAAACAGTTTAATAAAGACCCAAATGCGTATTTTGTGTTCGAAGCGCCTGTCTTGCATGATGACCTTCTCCCCTCCCTGCAGCAGAAATATTGACCATACTTTCAACGTAAACTGATTGGACAGTTGTATGATTATCAGGTATATCACTTGAAGCAAGCACTGACCTCTTGGTTTTAATATATTTGATTGGTTTACAAACTGCTGTTAACCTTCAAAAAGCCATGGTTGGACACACATTAATTATAATAGTGCGAAGCTGGATTAATCAAAATGAACGGCACCTATATACACTAATCGCTACTTGTACAGCATAAAATAAATAAATGAATCAAGCGTGTTAATCCAGTGAATGCTATGTTTCCTCCGTGTTGATTGATAGGCACAACATTCTTGGTTCTGTGAGTCATTCATTTGTAACTAGATAATATAACATAATTTCATGGTTTAAGAACACTTGAAAATCACGATAAAAATGTTCTTTAAATAATTGCACATGCATTCAAAATTGTAAAGTAACATCCATGAAATTTCCAGATGACGGCAAGATAGCTGAAAACCTAGCTCGTTGCTGTATTTGGGGTCACATTTACATGGGCGCACACCCTAATGTGCAATTGAAACTGGAAATAGTTTAAAAGACATCGTATAATAAGCACTTTTGAAATAATGTAAGTTAAGTTTTTTTTACCAAATGTAATAAAAATCTTATGTTAATTAAAACCCAATACGACAGCGGCAGATCCGGTTAAATGTTTGTGATGTTAGTGGTGCTAATTACAATTGTACTTTCTGTCTGAGTATAGTACAGATGGAAAGTATTTTGGACATTGTCATTTAAAACGATTTTATTCCAGTACTGCAAAGAAATACTTCTCTTCTCTTAGCAGTATTACGACTCTAAATAAACTAAATAATAGAAAAGAGCAAAAACAAACAAGCTGTAAAATTCAAAACATGATTTATTTCCCTAGTACACAAAGTGAAAATGTAAAAAAAACCTTACGGTATTGTGAATGAAATCCCAAATAATCCTAGAATTTCTAACACTAGTCCTAATGATTAAAAGTTCTGAAAGAACTTTAGTGGCATTCAAAACTAAATCCAACGCTGAAAGTGTTGATGTGCCTGTGATTGTCTATGTCGTAGTGATATGCCAACAGTTTTTTGTTGAATCACAATAATACAATCGAAAAATATATCATCATATGAATTTCGCTATAAATACAAGTCTCTATTTCCTAAATTGTTATTTTTGAGTACTTTATATTTCCAGAGAAGACTACCTTTAATTAAATAATCTGAATAAATAAATTCCAGTCAAAGAAATACCGGACACAACAATAATACAACTGATTCTGATCAGATCTTACAACACGAATAAGTAATTTTTTAGATAAACAAGATTGTATTATCCTCTACTTAACCTAAAGTCACAATTAGAATTTTCTATAATAAGTTATAATTCGAAGGTATGTTACTAAAATTATAATAAAAAAATGTAGTTAAGAACAGGTAGATCCGGCATTTCATAGGGAATTTCCAATGTTCTGGACTCAGACTGAGATAAATATGTTGTTTACGAAACCAAAATCAATGATTCGGGTCAGATAGAAAATAGACTTAATTTTGGACAAGGTCATGTCGAAAATATAATTATTCATAGCATATAATTAATTAAAAAAGCTAACAAACAATGCAAATTAAATATACATAACACCTCCACCTGCATATAGAAAATGAAAGATTTAAGCAATAGAGCTTTCTTTTAACCATTAGGCAAGTGTACATTTGATAAAAATTTACATAAGATAAAATCTTATGAATGACACAAAGTATACATGAAACAATATAATAGTTCTATACACGTGAAAGTGCAAATGCTATTAAATTGTCTTTTCCCTTGACGTGTCTGATGTCAATATTGTATTCCCGCAACATCAAACTTATCTTGCAAATGAAAGAAAGAGGGTTGTGATCACTAAACATTAATCGGAGGAGGATCTGGACTAATATACACTTCAAAGTGTTGCAAAGCTAATATCAAAGTCAAACACCCTTTCTCGATTAGGGCATAATTTCTCTGGTTCTTATTTAATTTTGTTTTAGAAAATAGCACACTGGGTGATCTAGACCATTTTTGTCTTCTTGAATCAATGCTGCACTATCCCCAACACCACTTGCATCAACAGACATTTTAAATGATCGACTGAAATTTGGAGCTCAAAGAACTGGTGCACTTTTAAGTATGGCCTGTAACATATCAAAAGCCTCCTGACATTTTTCAGACCAATGAAATTTGGTTTTCTTACGCAATAAGTTGGTCAGGGGTTCAGCAATTATTAAACAATTGGAACAAAATTTCCGATAATAACCAGACATACCCAAAAATCGCATCAGTTGCTTTTTACTGATAAGCACAGGGAATTCAAAGATAGCGTTGACTTTAGCATCTATAGGTTTAACTTGTCCATGTCCCACAATGTGTCCTAGAAATGTAACATAAGCACAGCAAAACTCACTTTTGGATATACTAATTGTCAAATTCAAATGCGTGAGTCTGACAAAGAATTTCCGAATTGTCTCTAAGTGATGTGTCGTTGTAGATGATGATATCGATGTAAGCATCACAAATATCTAGTCCAGATAGAATCATGTTCATTAAACGTTGAAAAGTACAAAGCGAACCTTTCATCCCAAACAGCATCACTTTATATTCATAAAGTCCATCTGGAGTTACGAATGTCGAAATTTCCTTTGCCCTTTCCGTCAGGGGAATTTCTCAGAATCCATTTAGAAGGTCAAATTTGTTGATATATTTTGCATTTCCAATTGTATCAATGCAGTCATCGATTCTTGACAACAGAAATGAATCTGTTTTGGTCACACCAGTCACTTTTATATAGTCAGTGCACATACTGAAAATATTATCTGGTTTTGGTACAAGAATGTCTGGTGAACTCTAGTCACTTTAAATTGGTTCTATGAAATCATTCTCCAGAAAATACTGAATTTCTTTTTTCAAACATTCCTGTTTGAGAGGGTTCATCATGTACGGATGCTTTTTCTCAGGTGTGAAATGTACAATTTCAACGTCATGGTAGATTTTATTTGTTCGTGTAGGAACATCTGGAAACAAGTGCTCATATTCAAGTAATAGCTGTTTTAGTTCCTTCTTTTCTTTTTACTGCAGATGTGAAAAATTTCTTATCCAGATTAATAATTTGTGAATTCTGAAGATTGGTTACACCAAAGTCACTATAGTGTGATTGCGTTCCTTCCCTTAAATCCTCAATGTATGGGACAGGTACAACTAATTGATTGCATGATTAACCAACTATCTCTATCAACATACCAGTACTCCATGAATATATTTACATCTCAGAAGCATTAATACTGTAATGTAACTCACTCATTTTCTTTCTAACTTTGGAAGGAACATAGTACCTAATCCAAAGAAAGTTTGATGAATGAACAACAGAGACAGAACTCTGTCACCAGGCTGAAAAACCCCTTCCTTTGCAGCTCTGTCATACATTAATTTCATTTTTGACTTGGTCTTAGGTAAAAGACCTACAAAGTCTACCATTATTCTACTAAATGGTTCGTCAAATGTAGGAATATGTTGCAGATGTCTTCTGATTGGGTTTTCCTACCATTTGACAAGTGTTACAAGATCTGCAGTATTTACAAACATCACTTTAATTTTGGCGAATAGAAATGTGATAAGTCTTATTGATCCCTAAATGACCAGCCAAGGCAGTTTCATGGTTTGAACAAAGAATTTTCTGCCTGTACGAGTTTGGGACTTCAATTTGATAGCTACCTAACCACTCGTCATCATCATGTACCTCAAGTAGTCTCCATTTTCCCATAAGGACCTAAGTTTTAACAAAATAACAAACAGGTTCTTGTGTGGCCTCCGTTTTGCTATGACCCTCTGAAAGAAACAGGAGGTCTCAGGATCCTTTTCCTGTTCGACAACAATTGATTGTCGTTTGTCACCCTGATTAGAATAAAGAGAACGAGTAGTAAACAGAGGATCACTGTCATCAATACCTGTTCATTGATCGATACGAGCGAAAGTGACTTCATCAAACGCCTGACCAATACATGTGTCAACTATAGGAATAATTTCCTGATAAACATCATTCTCGTGAGCTTTATTTGCCATAACTGCTCAAGCCGAGTGTAAATCAGGGATTTCTTTTTCAATAGGATCGAGTTTCTGATCCAAACAAGGCTTATCAGTTACATATGTATTAACCACAACCTTATCTCCATCTGTGTCATTGTCTAGTAATAAATGAATACACTCGATGGGTAAAGACGACACTGTTTCGACAGTCACGGGTCCTGAAACTAAGTCTAATGACAAATTTACACAATGAAGAGGAACATTAACAAAGCCGCACTCTACTCCCTGGACAAGAAAAAACTCTCATTAGAAGATTTCTCAGATAAATGTAAAGTATAAGACAATAAAGAACTATGAGAAGCTCCTGTGTCCCTTAAAATTTTAATAGGGATAGGATTAGCAGAATCAATCATAAGTGATATAGAATCCTTCGACATAAAATCAGACTGGTGTTTGTTTGACCCAACAAATATATTGCTTTCAATACATGACCGTGACCATGACCTCTTAGAAATAAGAGCATTTGGAATAGGTCTTTCTTGATTTTGTTGCTTTATTTTCAATTTGTAGCAATAAGAAATAACGCGCTCGTTCTTCTTGCAAAAGGTGCTCGTAGCAAGAGATAAGGACTTCTCATCAGTCTTATCATAAACTTAATTCCTAAACGTTGTGCCAGATTGAGAGTTTGAAGTGCTCGTATTAGACTGAAATAGCTTTTTACCAGAAAACTGCTGAGTGGAAGATTTACTGACAAAAGAAACTTTATGGGATAAGGAATATTCGTTAGCTGTACGAGAAGCGTTTTCTACAGTTGCGACCTTGTGCTTATCAAGGTAAGTCTCAACGTCACTATGAACGCAATTCTTGAACTCTAATATGAGTTGTCAGAGATTTTCGTAATCTTGACCAACTTTCTTGGCTAATCACCACCTATCATATAATTGCTCTTTTTAGCTTGCAAACTCGACATGGGTTTGTCCAGTTTCTTATATATAGATTTTAAACGTTTGTCGGTAAGCCTCGGGTACCAACTCATAGCCCTTCAAGATACATTCCTTAACCAGATCACAATCAGCACTTCGTTGTACTGACAGGGAAGTGTAGATGTCACAAGGTTTGCCAAAAAGTGCACTTTGTAAAAACAGAGTCCAATGATCTCTTGGTCATTTCAAATTATCAGCACTTTTTCAAAATGAGGAAAATGTTTATCTACTTCTTTTCCTTTAAAAGGGGGTACTATACCAACCCAATATTCTTAGTAACATCAAAACCTGATGTTGTGTCTATAGTGCCAACTCTAACTCCATTAATCTTAATTGAAATGCCATTTCTTCCTTGTCTCTTTTTTTCTGCATCTCTCTTTCTCTCTATCTTCCTCTGTCTGCAACTGTATTTTCTCTATTATTTTTCTAATTGCATTTCGTTTTCTTTCTGTAATTGCATTTGTATTTCTTCTTTCTGAGACTTGAGCTTTCTTAACTCTATTTCATTCTTGTATTTTAATTTCAATTCCATAACTTTCAAGTTAGAGCCAGATGGAAATTTACAAATCAAACCGAAAGCATTTGTGTCTAAAATATTATTTTCTACCAAACACTGGACCAAAATATTTTCTTTTCTTGCTTCGTTAAATAACCCTTTGCCTCAGAAAGATCATATTGTCTGGCAAGCTGGAACAATTCATATTTTTTCAAGGAATCTAACCGTTCCTCCGGAGGATTTAAAACAATGTTCTCCTCTTTAGATGACATTGTGAAAGAGTGTTGGTTTTACTAAAACTTAACGCGAAATAAAATATGGGACTTAGAAAATTCCACAAGGTGAATTTAAATTTCAAAATCAAAGTTTTCAGAAATAATTTAGAGAAATTCGTACATCAAGGACAAGCCTCCAATTTTCTATTATGATTATGTGATCTTAATCTAAGTAACAGAAAAGAGTGAAAGCCAACAAGTTTTGTAAAATTCAAAACATGATTTATTTCCCTAGAACAAAGTGAAAATGTAAAAAAAAAGCTTTCGGTATTGTGAATTAAATTCTAAATAATCCTAGAATTTCTAACACTAGTCCTAATGATTAATGTTCTGAACCCACCCACCCCAACAACATTATAGTGGTATTCCAAAATAAATCTAACTTTGGACGTGTTGATGTGCCTGTGATGGCCTATGTCGTAGTGATGTGCCAACAGTATGTTTTGTTGAATCACAATAATACAATCGAAAAAATATATCCTTATTTGAATTTCACTATATATATAAGTCTATTCCCAAGAATGTTATTTTTGAGCACGTATTTCAAGAGAAGAATACCCTGAATTAAATAATTCGAATAAATAAAATCCAACCTTAATGAAATAATGGACACAACAATAATACAACTGATTCTGATCAGATCTTACAGCACGACTGAATAAATTTTAGATAAACAAAATATAGTTCTCTAGTTGGCTTCAGGTCACAATTAGTTGTCTCTAAAAATAACTATTACCTAATGGAAAATTTAATTCTGGAAGGTTTCAAATGTTTACAAGATAAAATCTTAGTTATAATTAGAAGGTTTGTTACCAAAATTATAATATAAAATGTGGTAAAGAACAGGTAGACCCGGCAATTCATGGGGAATTTATAATGTTCTGGATTCAGATTGAGATAAACATGTTGTTTACAAGACGAAAATCAATGTTTCAGGTCAGGTAGAAAATGAAACTGATTTTCGACAATGTCAAGGCGAAAATATAATTATCCATAACATATATTGAATAAAAAGCTAACAAACAATGCAAATTAAATATACATAATAGCAGAGTACCAGTCACATACGATGTAAATAGAATATGTGCCCGACAATATCATACTGTTATTCTCACAAGGATGCAAGACAAAGTTATGCTGTAATAGCAGAATAGTGTACACTTCTCTCACCAATTAAAAAGATTGGTACATACAACAACAATCTATTTTTAATGGATGGTATCACGTCTCCTTTTCGCTTCAGTGCACGCATAGTGGGAAGGGTGGGAGTAACCAGAGGAAACGTAGAACATTTAAGTTTTAAAGCAAACTACGGGCCATCAAAACAAACTAACAATAATTTACTTGAAATAGATTGATCTTACTTGCTCCATGGACACCAGTGGCATAACTTCAAATGTTGGGCTCCTTCTTAACCCCACCCACACCCGCAGTCAAAGGTCACGCCCCTAACGTATAGCCTTTTAAAGTTAAACATGACAGAAAAAAAGCAAATTCAAAGTACATTTTATGAAAATTTATAAAACACCTTGAATTGTCTCCCCTTATTGTGGCTTCTAATATTATCAATGCTGATCCGACTTTATAAATTGTCCGATGTATTTGCGGAGATATTTTTCAATCCAAGTTCAAAATTAATGTCGAAACATCGTGAAATCAGGATTGTATTGAATGTAAAAGGCCGAAAATCGCGTTGAAAGAAGGATAAGTTTAGACGTATGTAGAGGTTTCTTCTAAAAATAGAGCATGACTACTAGCAATATGATCACATGTCGCATAAATGTAGTCTGAGGCGCGAATAGCTGGTAGATCTTAAGATGCTTTCACATTAATTTCTGTGGTAACAGATGGGATGACATCGCTTTACTACACAATAAGGCATCTTCCATGGAGTAAAGCAGTTCTAATCCACGATATTTTGGCCAAAAAGATAAAACAAGTCATGCTGTGTAAGCAAAGTTTATACCATAACGTTCTCTCTCATACTGTAGTTAGATATCTATCTAGATAGACGAAAGTTGGAAGAAAAATAAAATAAATTAGCAGATGACTCTTTGTTGATATTATAATTCATCTATTGCTCTTTCACAAGTAAGTCTACAAGTCTACTCTGGTAAAATTAATTTTTACCCTTTTAAAAACTGCTAAGTTAGTGTGCTTTTGGAATATTTCAACTTCATTCCTTGAGCGCATCTAAGCAGCCATTTCGACCAGATGTCTGCTTTTAAGCAGCAAATTATTTCCCTAATACTACATATAAAGATATTTCAGTCACAGTACATGAAGGTTGCATATAGGTATGCCATTGTTAGGTCATCTTCTGAGTCGTAGACTGAAACGCCGACTGGATCGTTCGTTTGGGTCGCCGACCGAGTCGTCGACTATGTGGTCGCGGATCGTCACTCGCTCAAGATCGACATCGAGACGAACAGGGGTAATTGATGAGAGAAGAGAGATTTTCAGTTAATATGTGCATTTCAGAAATGTCGTGATAAGATTTCCATCGTTCTTGAACAAGCCTTGTAGCGCCTCTATTCTTGTCGACGAAAGACCTAGTCCCTGTCCTTTCGAGATTCTCCGATCTGGCCCTTTCCTGTTTGGCGGACTACGACCAAATGTGCTTGCTCCGAGTCATTAAGCTACTTCACTTGAAAAGGTCTTTACACTACATCGCGACATACCACACCACCATTGAAACCTTCAGTTGGCCGGTGTATATAGACCCAAAGCTAAGACTGCTAAATGGTGCTACAAAGCCCTCTAACAGTCAAAATCAAAACATAAACTTCAACGAAACAAAAATTACTGTACATGTGGTTTCTCTCTACAATATGACTGGATGTGCATTTCCATTATCTTTTTCTCGTTAGAAGAAACACAGGATAAAAGCACTCTGACTGTAACATAACGCTCATTTAGCAATCTCGGCTATACCCCCTCCCCCGCAGCCATCATTCTAAATTATCACGCAACATGGTCAGATGGGGAAAAAATAGTCGAATGAAATTCGTTCCTAATCTAAATGCTTTTCAGTCAGACGAGACCTGGCGGATTACTATTGATCCATGTTTTTCTAATACACATATTACAACCAGTCTGACACCCTGTTCAACTGGTATAGACGTAACTTATGTATGCTAGTCACTTTCTACTAAATGTAAATACTATGAGTGTTCACGCCTGATTTCTAAGTGACAGTAGGGATTCACATTTGTCAAAATTTGTAAATTGATGCAGTTTCGTGGTGTTAGCGACATGGGAATTTTGGGTATGATAAAGATGACATATTATCCAATTAGTCTAGACTTTGGACACGCTATATATTATGAATTGCCAGATTTAATGATGTAAGCTACCGAAAACTCATTTTAATAATATTCTGAAGTGTGACGAAGAACATACTGGATAAGCCTAGTTAATAATTTCAATATCTTAACCGGGAATGACTATACAGATCTACCCACGGGGAACTTAACAAAAGAGTAATCAAAACAGCGACATACTGCATAATGTGACATTGTTAATTCATGTTAATAACGTTCCCTGCTAGATAATTTTATTATGCGGCATTATTCATCACGTGAAATATTTTGGTGAAAGTAGCAGACGAATATGTCCTAGCATTTTAACATCACACCACAAAAAATAAATAAATAAATAAATAAATAAATAAATAAATAAATAAAATTTAAAAAAAAATAAACACCGTATCTATTTCTCGTGCCGCTGTTAAGCATGTCTTGGTAAAATATGATTATTACTACTGTAAAAAACGTTTGCACGTCTTTTTGTGACACGCATGACTGTGCTAAACATAAACATAGTCGCTTTTAATGAAAACGAAACTAGGTGTCAGAGGCAGTTAACGGTGCTTAATATACACATCATTTAAACAATGTTGCAAACAAAAAGAAATAGCTATTGCACTGGAAACCCACGTCTGTCCAATTCCATGACCAATTCATTCCTCAAAATGCTTGCGAAATAAACAAAAACAGCAGACATAAAAACAAATAATGTTATGTATATTTAATTTGCATTGTTTATTTGTTAGTTGTTTCTATATTTTTTAAAATTTCATTATATGCTTTTGTACTGTAAAATTGTATGTTGGACTTAACCTTGTCCAATATCAAGTTTATTTTCTACTTGTCGTAAATTACCGATTTTTAAAAAATTTATTCTGTAAACAACTAATACATAGCTAAAATAGCCTCTACGGGTATGGGTTTAATATCAGGATCATTATTAATAGAATTAAACATGTTTGTTTGGGTCTGGGTCTAGGTAATTGGGATTCCCCTACCAGGCCCAGCCCTAGGGCAAGGCGAACGAGGCAACCGCCTTGGGCCCCGCGCTTTCAGTATTGGTAGGAAATCAACTCCGCAATGCAATTTTTTTTTTTTTGCTTGGGGCCCCCGCTCATCTCTTGCTGCCTTGGGCCCCGCACATCCTAGGGCCGTTTCTGTCCCCTACAATTTACCTGGTGTACCTGACAGTAATAAATCCAGTAAAATGTATGAAAATCCTGTTGGGAAATCTGCAGACCAGTGTCTATGTTTTGATGTTGGTCCATGTACGACCACAGATTGTGATATGCATGTGCAGTGTGAGGAGTGGCTACTGCATAGTCAAGCCGCATTTCTTCAGAAGGTTCCTGATGGCCGTTTAACCGCAGAAAAACTTCAGTCACTCCTAATGTGTCAAATATCTTTATACTCTGCTCCTCACTATTACCTCGATTTACAACTTGAAACACTACAAACACATGTTTTGGTGAGATAAGGCCATGCTGAATACTTATTTGCCAAGAAAATTGTCCAGCAATACAAGTTGGTTGGTGTGTGTGTGTGTGGTATTTGCAAGAAACGACAACGTTGAAGTGGTTCCCGACTGCATAAATGACAAGAAACCTGATTCTGTAGAAAGTGAAGGGAATAACACAGGCATTCATATTGTTAACGTTTCTAATATAACTTTACTAGCAGCACCTCCTGTACTCCAAACTGCATGTTGGCGTATTTCTTACCAAACAAGATGACTGTGTGTTTAGCTCCAAATATAACCTTGCAAGCATCTCTACAAAAGCCAAAGATGTGACTGAGGGGAATTGCGCACGAAAACCTCAGTGAATCACCAATGAATTGCGATTGAAGTTGTGCAAATCCATGATTAAATTTGGGTTAGAGCCAAGGACTACAGCGGTATGAGCAGCTGTGTGCGGCTGAAAGTACCATAGTAAAATGGGCTTTTTAGATCAAATGTAGGGGACCCATGTTATTTTATAGCAAAATGGGGGTTCTGGACCAAGTTCAGGAAACCCATGGGATTTTATGCCATGGGGGTTCTGGACAAAGGTTTATGCCATGGGGTTTCTGGACCAGGTATAGGAATTCCATGGGGGTTCTAGACAAGGTGCAGTAAAACAAAATAGGTGATTTTGGTTGTGTTCTGTGACGAAGTGTGCGTGTTAGATGTTTATCGTTAGTATAAAGAATGGATCAGGAAACTTCGTTTCAGGAAACTTCGTTTCGAGAGGCGTCAGAGCTACCGCCATGACCATGGACATCAACGTCTCCAGAGCTGAATGACTACGATACTGAAATGTTTTAATGCGGCGGTGGAGATGGCCAATAAGGATTTGAGTTATATCCCAGAGATGATTTTTTTTTGGTGGAGGAGGAGGAGGATCAGGATGTGTACGAAGAAGATCAGTGGAGGAGAAGGTGTTATGGTCATCAAAAACCCACGCAGCGATACAAGCAGAAAAATAACATCCAGAATAAACTCAAGCTTTTTAACTTGACCACGCCACAACGAGATAAATTTTGTCAGTGGCTCAACCTTATCTCGCGTGCTCCACTTCTTGGCAGCATGAAATATAAAGTCCGATAACGTGTTTAAGCGTATTTTTGAGCTGATAGTGTTAGCAGATCAGGCTTGCAAAATGCAAGCCTGTTTCCGGCACAAACGTCTCAGCAACGTGCGATAAATTATTTCGGGGGCACTGGCACTGGCAAAAAGGTTTCCAACGATGCCGTTGTGATCCACGAGTTAAATCTCTCAGGATAACCAAACCATTTGACGCGAGATATGTTTTTCCTTTTGTCAAGATGAACTTTTCGATTCTGAAAACATCCTGGTTGGTTTTCTGTAATTCCTGCTCGTAAAAAGAACCCTCGATGGACTCTCCTGAGGCATCTTTAAGTGTGTACGTGACCGGCATCGTTTTCTTTATTTTATTCACCACAAACACTTCATCGGTCCAGATGGGTGTGTATCCTTTCTCAAACGTTTTTGTCAAATGATTCTCACGTGATCATGCACCTTAAATTTACGCCTAAAAAGAGGCGTCATTCACTTCCTGTTTTCGGTCTCCCTCAGACGCGTCCGTGGGCGTCATTTGATACCTCTGTGCCTCGTGTGATTGTACTGGTTTATGATCTCTGGCTAAAAAAGGACCGGTTGGTATTATCACTGGTAAATCTCTTCCACATGCGGTTTGTCAGAGTTCTTTTAAACCGCTTCACAACAGCAGCTTTGACCTGATTTTGCGTGCTGTACAAGTCTACGTTATTTTTTTTAAAAGCCAATCCGAGGCAGTTTTATTGCAAAATTTGTTGCCATGATCGACCCACAATTTTTTGGGTCTGCGCACACCTACCACGCTCTCCAACGCCTCAACGATAAAATTTCCTTTTCTTTTTTTCAGAGGAACCACCCAAGCGTATTTACTAAACACATCGATGACCGTCAACAGATAATGGAAATGATCGTTGTACGAGCTGTAGTCTCTCATATCGACGAAATTCGCCGACCAGATGTCGTCCACCGTCACAGCAACCACCTTACAACACGAAAAACGTTTACGCACTGGTTTGTGTAGCTTGCTCAACATCAAACGATTGAGACCTCCTCGTGAAACACAGAATCTCCTGCATGCATCGAGAAGAACTCATGAAACTTTTACAAGTGATGTCATTTTCATGTCGGAATCACAGTTGGTCAAGAAAAATGCGGTCTAAATAATCTCATAACCACAAGGAACATAGTTCGCTTAATGTTTTTTCCTGTTTCCTAATCGCGGATTCTTTAAATCTGCACCATGTAGTCGTCGATGATCGATGTGGTTTTCTTGATCTTGTTGGTTTTTCTCACTTTCTCGTAATAATATTTGGTAGCCCTGATGTCTTGGCTGCCACAGCTTTGACATACTTGAAAGCGCCCACGAACACCTATCTCGCAGCCGAGGCAGGGCTGAGGTCCTGAGCTTTTTTTTTTTGATGATCACGTTGTGCTGAGCACATTATTCGCCTCTGCAGGTTCTATTGCACCTCTCTGTTTTGCACTGAAACAGCCACTGACATCGGTTCTTTCCTCGAGGTAGCATTTTCCTTACGCTATATTACTAGTAAGATAAAAATTTTATGTAAAAAAAAAAAATACAAACAAATAAAGAAATCGAATATGACAAGTAATTAAAAATACATTTTAAAAAGTATATATATATATATTTTTATCTGAACCATTGCTACAATAGTGGAGAGAAGGAAACGAGGAGTGAATGATATACTCAACCCCGGAAAAAATTTCATTCTACGAGATGAGCTGATTCATCGTCTGAGAGAGAGATTTACTTCGGGATCACTCAGCGACAAACACGTTACCCAAGGTCGAAATCTGAGTTGGATGAGTTCATCACGCAGGTCTGTCAAGTGCTGAGTGAGTTCCCTCGAGGCGAGCTCGTGACAGATTTTAACCATTTCATCATCACCCCACAGTGGTATGCACAACAACTGTGCGACGAGTACAAGGGGTTCATGGGGTAATCCACAGCGTATCCTAGAACGTGGACTAAAGTGATCGAACTTCAAAACAAGATCGTGAATCGACGGAGGCGAGCCGAGATTGAAAAAAGCTTCCCAAGATCGACTAACAACACGCCAAGGTCATCCCGGTAGGAATCACTGACACCACGACAAACCGAAAAGGCGTATAGAGGTGCCGACAAAGGTTGTGTTTAGGACAATCCACACGCGCTTGAGCGCGGTGACTATAAACAACTGCTGTTGAAACTGACCGTTGATCGAGAACTTCAAACACACACGGCTATCAAACTTAGTGTCGCCTTATATGTTCATTTTACGCGGGCAGAACAAGAAACAACCGCCGACGTCTGGCTGAGATCAAAGTCAGTCATCGTTTATCACAGTGAGGATTGCAGCGCGATCGTCGATATCGTCTGGTCATTTATCCAACGTCACATAGAAGATTACCAGGAGTAAGGATCGGCGTGGATCTTTGCCGGAGTAAACTCGGTCACGTTTCAAATGTGACCGAGTGATCTGCCGTTGAGGAGGTAAATATGTCCAACTCCCCAAAAAGATTTCAGCGACTAAAGCGTGCGTGAACGTAAAAAACACTCTTTGGTCTGGGTGGTGCTCTTCGCGTTACGTCCGCCAGAGGATCACGTGGATCGCGTCTCCAACTACAAGTCGTATTTCGACAAGATAAAAACAGCCAATATACAGTTTGTAACGGAGGTCAAAGATGTCCCAAAGTTTGAAGCACGAAATCAACTGTCGATCAACTTCTTTGGCCTGGAAGAAAACAAAACTCAGAAGAAAGATTACTCGGTATACCCGCCGGTGATTTCAAAATTGGCAAATCAACACAGGATCAATTTATTTTACTATCAGTCGCATTTCATCGGGATCAATGATTTTAGTCGCTTGTGACGCTCGCGGAACACTAAGCACGATAACAGGGCGCATTTCTGCTACAATGTTTGCATTGTTTCTCACAACGTGAAAAGTTGTACGAGCACGTGGCTTCGGGTTACTGTCAAGTACAAGCCATTCAGATGCCCGACGAGGGAAAAATAGTTTACAATTAAAATCCAACAAGAAAATTTGCTCAGACTTTTCATATCGTGATTGATTCGGAAGCGATACTGGAAAAAGTAGAAGGACCTCATCCTGATCCCGATCGATCATTTAAAAAGGTGGATCAGCAACACGTGCCATGCGCGATCGGTTACAAAACCTGCTGTGGTGTCGATGAAAGTTCGTTATCACCGTATCGACAAAGTCGTGGTCCTGATTGCGTCATCTGGTTCTTTAAGCATCTTGTGGAGCACAAACGCATCACCGACATTAGAAAAAATCTGGCGCCGCTGATCCCGCTCACGCTAGAACAGCAACGGAAGCACAAGTCGGTGGTTCTTTGTCACATTTGCGAAGATTATTTTAAACCGCACGATAAGAAGGTTAGGGACCATTGTCACATCACTGGATGCTTTCGCGGCGCCGCTCATGATCAATGCACCCTCCATTTCAAGGATCCATATTTCATTCCAGTTGTAATAAATTTGTGTCGGATTATATAAAAGTCAACGAGGAAGCACGGAAAAAATAGGCACCGCTATTCGGTATCAGAAGGTCGCTTATGACCTCAAGGTTCATGGTCAATCTTTTAGTGATGGTGACCTTGTGTTGCACCATAGTGTAAGAAAGAAAGGGAAATCAAATAAACTACAGGTCAAATGGACTGGACCATGGCGTATTGTTAAGAAAGTATCGGATGTTACCTAATCACAAGGTGCAACAATACGGCAATTCAAGATTGTTCACTTCAGTCGACTAAAACCATGCTTGGTGCGACCTGAGAGTGAACATGAACACACTGATAGCCAGGAAGAATCACACGATAGCGGTGATGAAACCGATAGGGAAGAAGTGTCGCTGTATCCAATTACGGCTCAAAGGACCAATTTAATGGAACGAAGAAAGGCGCGGTGAAGAAACGCCACTGTGTTGTCTTAAGTTTCGGACATATTTTAAGCTAATTTCTGTTGCTTCATGTGCTTATTGCATTGACCAGTGATAGAAACAAATTGATATGGGTGGGTAATAACTGTTTCTCCGTGATTATTAATTTTTGGCTGGGTATATGACAAAGCGTCAAACGGGTTTTGATACAAAAGCCGCGCAGTTAAAATCCGATTGTTCTGCGCCGATCGGCTATATACATAATGTGATTCTAGTTGAGTTAATCATGTCTATTTTTTGTGTTCTTATGGATAAGTTGTTTAGATTGATCGTGTGCAGTGTTAGATCAGAAAAGTGTTTAGAAGTTGTTTGCTGCTTGGAACCAGAGTTTGGTAAATTAGATATATTTGTTTGGTTTGAGCTGTGAGTGAAGCAGACCTAAATTGATAAGGGAAAGTGCTGGTTTTATGTATGATTGTTTGGATGTTAGTGGATGCTTTTTTTCTGTCCCTGTAGAGTTAGTGCTAGTGATGAATAGCTGAAGGAAGGTAGTGTCGAGTCTAGCATTGGTCTGTGGACGACGACGTGTGTCGCGCCAGTTTGGGCGTTGAAGTCATAGTTGACTTGTTTGTGAGGTTCGTAAGAGCCGTGTTATTCTCTGAAGAACGCATTCTCTAACCTCGTTATAAACAGGAATGTTCCTGTGTTACATTGTCTTTGACCTGCTAGCAACTTGCCAGTTGGAAATTGCTTTGTACAGTGTATTTTGAAAACTGTTCGCTACCATCTTGACCATTGTAATGGTCCAATGTGGTTTCCATCATGCATAGTTTGAATTGTCTGCTTGGAAACAAAAGTGTACATTTGGGAAGTTCGTAAGGACAATTCAAAGCACATGACAACTGATTAGCAGCATGAACTAATGGTACTGCACACCACCGAATGGTTGAATCGATTATGTGATGGTGTTCAGTCTTTTGCTTTCGGGAGATGGTTCTCTTAGGACTATATTCGGTCGCTGTAGCATTGGTTAATTAGTAGTGTGTTAGTTTGTAAGAAAATAGGATCGGCTGACCAAGTCGAAATATATATTCTGCGCAGGTGCGCTAAGGTTTTTTGGGGGATGTGTTGTCCTGGTTGAAACGCGAACTACAGACCCGAGTATTTCGGGTAAACAGGAATGGCCTTGTGTTACATTTGTTGTTTTGTTAGAGACCTATGTGTGAAGTCTTTCCTACAGCGAATTCTGAGGATTGTTGTGAGAGACTTTTAACCCGAATAACTGGTCCGAACATTTTCATCCTGGATTCAGCTTGGATAATTTGTGTTCATTGTTGCCATTTAGTTTACTTATAATCAATCAGTGATTCGAAAAAAAAAAAGTTTATTTAAGAATGTGAGTGACGGGTTGAAAGAAACAAGCCCATCGACTCCGAGTTTTATCTTAATCATGTTTTGGAATCGTTAATCGGGTTGGTGGCCGATATTAGGGGAGTAATCAATTAATTTTGATTTAGACCACATACGTGTGAGGACGAGTGATCTTCTGAATACATTGGAGTATGCGCATTTGGTTATAATGCCCCGTTTTAAGGAATTCTTAAGATTTTTGTGATTACTCGGTCCTGTGGAAATATTCCTTAGCCCGAAATAATTAGCCATTTACTAGAAATAAATGTCACGGAGTGAAATGTTAGTGAGTTTCCATGATGACATGGTTTACTTTTGGTAAATTCAGGTCAGAGCCGCGTGAGTGTCCCTGGACTTCCATAGTCTTCTAGTAGTGTACACTGGTTGTGTGACTGCAGGTGCAGTATTTATGGTTGGAGACTGGTAAATTACACACTGGAATAAACAAGAAGGGACTATTCCGTCATCGGCAGATATCGTTTATGTTGCCATGATGGCAAATGTGATGCAATTTACAGGCGAAATGTGGCTCGAAACCATGATTTGACTGGCCTAAGGTGGCGTAGTAAAAATAGTTCATTGTGTTAGGGGAAGTTGTATAGTTTTATGGAGTGAAATGCTGCCAGTACAGAAAGCTGATGAAGAGAAACCATGCAGATGTGCGGTTGACAGACAATTGGAAAGTTGTGAGATCTGTGGTCTTGTATTGATTAGAGTAAATTTATTTATAGAATGGACACGTTGGGCTTTCTAATTTACAACAGAAGTTGTATGGAAGTCCTTGGAAATTTGGGAAAAACATATGACTTCTAGCGGAACCGCGCCAGAGTTTGGCACCGCTCGGTCAAAGCAAATACCCTGGTTTGTAACGCAGTGATTGCTCATAATCTTTGTGGATAAGATGGACACTTTATCGTGGCAATGTTAAACCATCCGCGGGTCAGAGAACTTCTAAAATCAGTCGGAACAAGAATCAGATGCATCCCTAATAATTCTGAAAATAGAATGTCATTCTCGGATGGACCCTTCAGGCTCACAGACACGTTCCAGTTTATGTCGGCGCCATTGGATGAATTGGCCAAAAAAAATGTCCTGCCTTTGTTCATCTCGGCGAGGCTGATCCGGAAAAAATAAGTTTGCTCAAACAAAAAGGGATTTATCCTTACGAGTACATCGATGGCTGGTCAAGGTTCGATTAAACTCCTCTTCCTCCCAAAGACACGTTTTATTCCCCCTTAAATCTGTCAAATATCACAAAGAACGATAGACCTCTCGCTGTGTGGCAAAAATTTGGCTGTCGGACTCTCGGGGATTACCACGATGCGTATCTGAAAACAGACGTGCTGTTACTCGCGGACGTGTTTCAAAATTTCAGGGAAACCTGCTAAAACATTATCAGCCGGACCCGCTCTGGTACTTCTCCGCGCCCGGGCTGGCATGGGATGCATTGTTGAAAACCAGTGGGGCACAGCTCGAACACTTCATCGACCCGGACATGTTTTTGTTTACTGAGAAGATGGTACGAGGCGGAATTTCGGGTGTTCGTAAAAAAAACAACACGCCGTGGCCAATAACAAATACCTGTTACACTATGATCCTACTAAGCCACCCATGTACATCATTTATCTGGACTTAAACAATCTGTACGATTGGGCTATCTCGCAGTCTCTTCCAGTTTCTGCAGAAGCGCTCGGTTGGTTACGTCAATGACGGGTTATTTCGTCGAGGTCAACCTAATCTATCCTTAACACTTGCACGAGCTCCACAACGATTATCCGTTCTGCGCTGAATGACTGCTGGTCGACAATGAGATACTGTCTCTGGAATAGTTAAAAAAAGGATGAGTTCGGTCTGGGAGACACCAAAGTAAAAAAACTTGTGCCGAATCCCATGAACAAGACCAGGTACATTTTACATCATCAATTGCTTGATCAGGCTCTGAAACACAGGCAGGTACTTGACAAAGTTCATCACGCATTAAAGTTTATTCAGGCCCTGTGTTTTAAAAGTTACATGCTGGGACCATGGACTTTGTAAAGGGTTTCTTCAAGCTCATGAACAGCATCTTTGGCAAGATCATGGAAAACATTTCCGAAAATGGAAAAAATTGAAATCATCAATGATGTGCATCACCATGACAAACCTGTCTCATCAGATGCTTTCGTTCACATGAAAATCTTTGACGAACACCTAGTAGCCGTCGAATCCAGAAAAGCACATCTGAAACTTGACAAACCTGTGTACATTGAAGCAGCCATACTCGATCTTTCAAAAATGGGCATGCTAGATTTCCATTATGGCTTCATCAAATCACTATGGTGATTGCACTCAGCTGCTCATGACTAAAAACGATTCACTCATATACAGGATTCAGACGGAGGATTTTTATCAGGATATATTTGACCACAAAGAACTTTTCGATTTCAGTGATTACCCATGAGATAGTCCATTTTACTGCGCTGACAATAAAAAGGTCCTAGTAAAAATCAAAGTGTAATGATGCACCCATTGCGGAGTTTATTGGACTGAGCTCTCCAAAATGTTCTGTATCAAACTGGACACTGGCAAGGTGAAGAAAAAGGTCAAAGGCATTAAAATGGCTGTCGACCATAAAATTGTCACATCAACCATTACAGGAAGGCACTGGCTGGTGGTCTCCACTATTACATGATGAGAACCTTAAAACCTGACTGACACATGATCAACAAAATGGGCTTATGCACCTTCGACAATAAATGACACTGCTCTGATGCCATTTCAACATTGGCATTTGGACATAAAAACATCAGGTCCCAATCAGGTCCTGTGCTCTAAACATCCATCACCTCAAAGTTTGTGCTTACTCACTGTCACTCTTATGTTTGGTCCAGAACCAACATCACTATGATCATCAACACATGGCTCAAAACCACCAATGGGTTTTTCATTAGAATACCATTGGATTCCTATGTTTCATTCAGAGTAACCATGGTTTACCGAGACCAGAATAACCAGAATATGCATTTCCTATATTTGGTCCAGAACCCCATTTTACTATACTACTGCTGAAAGGAGTCTTGATGAACTACAAGAGTTGTGTACTATGATCTCCATTTTTAGCTACATCTTTCACAAACATCATTGTTGGGCCAGCAGTTCTTGTGTAATCATCGCTATAGTCCAATAATTTTAATGGCTACATCAACGTTGTCCAAAATTAATTTACCTTTCCATCGATGGAATAACATGCACTGTTATAGAATGCCATGATTCTGCTGTAGCAAATCCCACTTGGGAATTGGCACTGTAATTGTTATCCTCAGCATGTACCAGTTTTCCCTTGCACTTGGGGTCTCTAGCTGGATATGAGTAATCCTCGAAATCTCTCTTGCTTTGTTCAGTAACATAGGCGCTCCCATGTCAAATGCTGGATCAAATATCTCTTTGAACTGTGCCATTGCAAACTATACATTACTGATTTTGTTTAATACAATGCAAATCCACGTCCCACTGCCAGATTTGCAATCACTGAATCTGACCTCTGCTGAGCGGCCTTGTTAATGATTTTACTAACTGCAGGCAGCACTGATTCTATTGATACGGGAATTTTGTTCAACTTATAGCTGAGGCTACAATTTCATTGTTTCTAAACTTTAGTGTAATTTAGCTTTTTCGAAACCTTGGCAATAATTCCAAGTAAAACTGCAAAAAAAAATGGTAGATGAATAATAAATCCTGTTGCTATTCCTGCTAATCATAAACCAGCAGTTGAAACATCTATTCCACTTCATCAGTCACCACACAAGCCTCTGCAACATCTATTCCACTTGATGCAACCACCACACTAATCTTTGCAACACCTATTCTACTTGATGCACTCACCACACTAATCTCTTCAACACCTATTCCACCTGATAGTCACCACATTAACCTCTGAAACGCCTATTCCACTTGATGCAGTCACCACACTAATATCTCTGCAACACCTATTCCACCTGATAGTCACCACATTAACCTCTGCAACACCTATTCCACTTGATAGGTACCACACAGGGTTCATACAGATCAGGAAAACTGAAATGCAATGTCTTTTCAATGACCAGATTTTGGTTTTCAGTGAAGACTCACGGTATCAAGTGTTCTGCTTCTGTTATTAATTTAAATATAAGAAATAAATACAAAAACAATACAGAAATAAATGCAATGAAATATGAAAGGGAAATGATATTTATAAAATAAAGTAATAGTAACTGGATTTGGATGTCAACCATTGCTCTTTACCTTCTATATTTTCTTCTCCAGCTGCAATTCCAACTCTTTTACTTCTCAGTTACTGCCTGGATTTTCTCTAATGTGGTCGGGGTGGGGTGGGGTGGGGTGGGGGCCTACCACTTGTTATGAAAATAAGTGGGGAGTAGAACAAAAAGGAGGAGGGAAAAAATGGCCGTAGTTCACTATTTACTTCAATATCCCTCTGTCTTTCTTCCAGCTACACTCTGTTGGAGTCCTACTGAAATAGAAATCTATAAAAGCTGTTGCCTCTGTCAGTTTTTCTGTGCTTAATCTGTTCCTCACCAGTGTCTGAAAATTGTTCTGTGCTGGGAAGCCCTAGGTTGATAAATCAGCCCTTCACTATAACAATACTGACTGGTGGTTTAGGGGCTAATATCGCCTGTTTATTAAAACATGCAAAAATCTGCCGCCACTCTTGTCTGCACACATAGATGTAATTATTTTATACACTTACTGGTATTTCTCGCAGCTGCTGAGCTACCATTGGCTGAAGGGTTCTTTTGGCGATATGTAAATACAAATTCTGGATCAAATCCTATGTTTGGCAACTTGTAAATCAACATGGAATAACACAACCCTCTGTCCTGTTGCCATTTTGAATTTTGTGCTAGATATGGCTGTTACCAAATACCGGTAAGTGTCTGAACTGTATGCAGGTGTGTTCCGGAAAGATTTGCATGCAGCAAAATTGCATATGTTAATGAACAGGTGACACCAGGCCCATCAGTATCAACACAGATTTGGGGGCTGATTTATCGGACTAGAGATGCACCTGCTGATAGGGCATATACATAGCTAGCTTAGCCAGCTGGAACAAGTTTGGAAACTGTTCCTTATGGTTATTATGTAAAATGTTTCACAGCTCACAGGTAATGTCTTTTGGATACTTTGGCTCCAAAATAAAATTTTTCACAAACATTAGCCCAGTCTGCTTAAGTTTCATTTTCTTGAATCAGTCCTTTACTGACTACAATGCCATATTTGCAATCTATTCCATAATGCTATATTAGGATTTTAAAAGTCCATTAACGCCCTAGACTGCTTGTTCAGACATAGGTATTTTGATCAAATAAATATATTTACTTCCTAATTTTAATTTTAGATTAGTTAGTAAATTTTTCTGAATCCATATATGGCTATAGGTAGCTATGCTCAAAGTATTGTGAATAATTTTATATAACTCGTAGCTTTAAAAATAAATTCCTATCACTATCATCTGCCAGTATTTGCCAAAGTAATCATCAAAGATGAACCATGCTGAGATTCAGCCCTTTTGGATTTTCTAGGTACTGTAGCCATATTTTAAACATGCATTTGTAAAACTTCCTTGACGCATGGTTCAAACTACAACAGAATATCTTGTCAAGGACCCAATGTGCCAATTAAACTTCATGAAGTGAACGAGCGTTAATGGCATCATGTGAAAGGGGTGTGCTATGCATGATATCTGATTACTTCATGTGGATTATGATAATAGTAGAATTGCTAGCATATGACAGAAAATCAAACCATACTTCAAATTGTCACACAACTTAAAATAAATGACTAGAAAACAAGATTTTCAATCATATTTTATTTGTTTTAACCAAATCTCTAAAATTCAATGACTTTCACTGACCTAGGTGAAATATCAATGACTTTCAAGACTTTGAATTGAGGTGCTTATTTCTCAGTGACATTAAACAACTGTGCGAACCCTGCCACATTAACCTTTGCAACTATTCCACTTGATGCAGTCACCACACTAACCACTGCAACATCTATTCCACTTGATGCAGTCACCACTGTAATCTCTGCAACACCTATTTCATTCAATAGCCACCATATCAATTTCTGCAACACCTATTCCACTTGATACAGTTAACACAATAATCTCTGCCCAGTTCAAACTTGTATATTGTTTTATACTTTTTACAACACCTCTGTAATGTTTAATCTCGTGAACCAAATCATTCTTAATTTCATCACCCTGAAATTAATTCCACTGTCTGTAGCTATTTTGAGTTCCAATGCTGGTGCACTTGGCATTATTTTATCTACTTATATGGAATAGTGAAGTTAAAATTTGGAGTTTAATCAGATTTATCAGGCTTTTTTGTCAAGGTTTCCTCAGAAATTTCTGTGGTTTAAAACAGCAAAATGTAATTATTCTTTGGTCCCATAGCACTCATTTATTGATTATCTAGTCTGGCTGTATGCCCTGCTAAATGAGATAATTGATAATAAACTGGCTTAAATAAATCGTAATAACCAACTTTCAGAATTCTTTCAAATACATTTATGCAGGTGAATCTATTGAATCTTAAACTTGGGAATCAAGAAGCATGCTGTAACTATGTGTATGAGCGAATTTAATTCTGCATGGTAAATAATTAGAATTATTTTATTTTGTCTCACATGCCATTTGCTGAAAAATTAGGCTTTTATCACATTCTAACTCTCATTACAACACTTTTGATTTTCTCTTACATGCTAGTGTTCATGTCTTGCAATATTTATGGAAATGGAGTTGTGTTCTTCAACTAATTTAACAAAATATCGTTTGGTGAAACCTCTATGAATACGAACACTAAACAAAACAAAATAAAATAAAAATGGGGGCCCCGAGTGGCCGAGTGGTCTAAAGCGCTGACCGTTACGGATCACTGCCATCTCACCTCTGTCTGCGTGAGTTTGAGTCCAGGCTCGGCTAACGTGGGTACGTGAGAAAGCCTGCCAGTAGCTTCTCGTGGATCGGTGGTTCTTCCCGGGATTTTCCAGGGTTCTTCCTCCACCATTAATACTGGCTGCCATGTATAGCCTATCTTGTGCTGAAAAATGGTGTTAAACCCTATAACAGCATAACAGCATAAAATAAAAATGTACATGAAGTTCAATGCACTAAAATTATGAGCTGATTAAGGTATTAAAATTTTTGAAAAATAAATAATATACTTCAGATTTAAAAGATAACAATAAAGAAAAACAAGCAATGCACATTTTTCTTGTGGTGCAACTCGATTCAATGCCCCAGTCAATAAAGGAATCACACAAATATTTAAAGAAATAAAAAATAAGTACACAGGACACAATTATTTTATGTACAAGTCATTGAATTGTTTTGACATTTACACTATTTGACAATCATGATTCAGTAATCTGACTCAGTGTACAGTACAGTATAAAATTTTGGCAAAATGAATGAAAACTGGAAGTATGGATGGTAACATCTAGATGTACATTTGCATATGAGACAGCTTTATTTGATCATGGGTTGTTTACATTCTCTGTCATATTTCGTTCCCCAGTACCTATATTTGCCTCTGAAATCCTATTTTATTGTTAATCAAGGTAATATTACATACTTTCCCAATAACATTACAAAGGATAAAGTGTCAGCAGTAAAAAGTCTCAGCATGCTTGGATTGGTGAGTACCATTGCTGTGTCAACAGCAAAGTAACTGGTGTTATGTGTGTCCATAGTAAAGATAACTCTGTGTGTGTTTGTGTATGTGTGAAAGACATGGATACAAATGAATATATATATATATATATATATATATATATATATATATATATATATGGCACAGGAATTTATAGGGATTCCAGAATGTTTCATATATAATGTGCCAACAGATTTGGGTTTATGTTGTTTGTTCTACTGATTATTCCTAACAAACTGCACAGACCTAAATGTGTTTTATGTGATGACGGACCTGTGTCTATGCAGTGTGCAGTAAGACTTGAGTAATATGTGCGTATATATGGTGTAAGGAAGTACGAGGAATTGTTTCTGGAAGAAATAAGCCTATATATTAATGCTGATGACAAATTATTATTAATGAAAACGTAGTTCCTAATCATACATGTCTGCAAAAGTAGAAATATTATCAAAATAATAAGTTTTATGTTACCTCAAACATCTGATGTTGCATTTTGGGAAGCTTTGTTTAAATGCCAAGGACAGTCTAGAACAAATAAAGTCTTCAAGATATGATGGCAGTCAATTTGATTTTTATGTCGGTAGTTGATTTGGTATTATTTTATGTATGCATTATTAAGAATACTGTTATAATAAAGATACACTGACACCAGATGTCAATATGAAGGAAATATTATGATAAGAAATTTAAAGGCAATTATAGCCTACAGCACCAACAAAACTCATGACAAAATGACCTGTTTAAAAATTAATGAAGCCAAAGAAAGTTGTGCTTCATCCGGCTTCTGTAGGTTCTGATAGTACAGGAGTAACAGAATATGATTTGGCTTGAACTTACCAAGTACAAGTATGAACAGACTTAGTTAAAGTTGAGTCATTTTATTCTGTACAACAAAATCAGTTATTGGAAATATTGTGTCACAAAAGCTATGTGACTATAACCTCACAAACACTATGTGACTATAACCTCACATACACTATGTGACTATAACCTAACAAACACTACGCAACTATAACCTCACAAACACTATGACTATAACCTCACAAACACTATGCGACTATAACCTCACAAACACTATCTGACTATAACCTCACAAACACTATGCGACTATAACCTTACAAACACTATGCAACTATAACCTCAGAAACACTATGCAACTATAACCTTACAAATACTACGCAACTATAACCTCACAAACGCTATGTGACTATAACCTCAGAAACACTATGCAACTATAACCTCACAAACACTATGTGACAATAACCTTACAAATACTATGCAACTATAACCTCACAAACACTATGTGACTATAACCTCACAAACACTATGTGACTTTTCAGCATCAGATACCAGGTATCTCTCTGCAACAGGAACATTTCAATGTCACATATATTTGAAAACAGAGGTGTTGTGAAAAAATCTGGTTGAGTACATGGTGACTGAAAAAACCAAGGAATTTAACCAAAAATCTAAGGCTGTATTTAATAAATTTGGCTACAATGATGTATTAGTCTGTGTATAAAATGAGGTCTTAATCTGTGTATAAAATGAGGTCTTAATCTGTGTATAAAATAAGTATTAGTCTGTGTATAAAATGAGGTATTAGTCTAATGTATAAAATGAGGTCTTAATCTGTGTATAAAATAAGGTATTAGTCTAATGTATAAAATGAGGTCTTAATCTGTGTATAAAATAAGGTATTAGTCTGTGTATAAAATAGATATTGGTCTTGTGCATAAATTCATACCTTGTAAACAAACAATGAGAAACAGCTTCCACATTTTTATTAAAAAATATGTTCATGTTTACATTCACTTTTTTATCTTCATGCTTTTTCTCTTCTTGGAAGAAGACACAATGCCTCCTGAGAACTCAGACATTTCTTGCATTCTTTTCTTCTTTGACTGGGACTGGAGCCTGTAAAAGGTAACATATTACACAGGTATTGTTTTTTTTGCCATTTATAGTGAAACCCAACTATGATGTTTGTTTAATGAATATTTGTCCTAAAATATATTCTTTATAGAGGGTTGAAACATTACCATGGTATGATGGTCTGATTGACTCACTGTTGGGTGAAAAATCACAGCACATGGATTCATGTCATTTGTTTATGAAATACATGTAAACTACAAGGTTGACATACATTATCATTGTTGCATGCAGATGGCAGATGGGGTTCTAAGCAAAAGTAACTACACGGGATAACCTAATGGTCCAGTGAAGACACCAACACTCAAAATATTATTTTTGGGTGGCTCTTCAAAAAATCTGTGGCACTATACATTTTTAGAACGAAACTTCACCAGTTCTTCCATGAATATGTGAAAATATTATAGCTTGTTTGTTATTGAGTAATGTCTTTTGATCTACTAGCACTGTATGAAAGAATGATGTTGCATGAAATTCAGACAGCTATCAAAAAACTTTTTAATGCTCTAGTGTGTATCACAAGCCTGTTTCATAATTTTTGTCCCTCACACTACTTCTGTACAAGGGTTCTGTGGAACACTATTTCCTCATTCCATCATATGTGTGGTACATTTTATCTATGTGAAAAAGTAGGATACATCCATCTCACATGAGTGAACTGACACTGTAGATAATGTCAATAAGGTTAAGACATCATGAATGTTGGCAACGATTCTTGCATTTTTAGTAATATCAAGACAAATTTTGCAGGCCTATAAACAGTAACCATACTTAACAGCAAATTATTTGTTGTAAGCTAAACTTTTAAATGCAGTTTTTACAGACATAAAAACATGCAGAAAATACCTCGCATTTCTAACACAATATACATGCTGATCATAAGTCATGTTTCTTTCAACTCTATCTCCCACTGAGAAATGAGAGAAAAATAAACCACCATATGAAATTGTGTGGGAAATGGAAATCCTACCAGGGATCAGAATTTGTTGGCAGAATTCTGCAACGATATATTCCTGCCCACAGATTGCAACAATTTTTGTGATTTCCCAACCCACACCAATGAATATGATGATTTCCCATCCCACACCAATGAATATGATGCTTTCTTTTACTCTCCCACACCAATGAATATGATGATTTCTCTATCTCACACCAATGATTATGATGATTTCTCTATCCCACACCAATGATTATGATGATTTCCCATCCCACACCAATGAATATGATGAACATTATTGGTCTCAACTTGTTTTGGCACCCACTGACTTTCTCTTTGTTACCATACAGCTGGACTTGAGTGTTAAGGACAAGCACAAGAAATAATCCTGGGTTCAAAAGTAAATTCCCCTTGACATGCAAAATAAGTGGAAAATTCATTGTACACTTGAGTTCTGAAGTTTTTCTTTTTTCCATCCCAGGAGCCTGTCCCCAGAAGGCAAAGAGAGAACTCAGGGGCCTGTGCACATGTGACTTGGCCTTTTCATCCCCTGTCAGTTTTAGGTAGGGAGCTCAGTGTTTTCCAAGTTATGATGCAGGCATTGAGTACTAATGGGTAACAGGGACATAACCCAGAGGCAGCATTACTTTAAGAAAAAAATAACAGTTTACTTACAGAATAATTTAAAGATAAATGCATATCTTAAGTTATAGCAAATGTACACTGAATTCTATCCGATTTGTAGAAATTTGGGGATCACCTTTGAGCTCCAGAATCACTCCCCATGTGGGCTTATATTCACTGAATGAAAACAAAAGCATTTTCCAAATCCTCTAGATTAAGTAAAGCAGGTGTAATCAAGTGGTTTAAGTTATGGACTGCAAACGTCAAGTTGATGTCGATATCATTAACATTAGCATTGCTACATCACCCATTTTATTCTCTGAAACAAAGTTAGACAAACAATCAACCTGTCCTGGTGTTTCTTCCGTTTGACTGCTGGCTTGACCTGGATACCACTCATATGAGATGGGGCCTCTCTCAGGGCAAAACTTTTAGCAAGGTGCCCCAGGTGCAAGTTCTTTACATGGAAAATTGACTTTAGGCTAGTGGGGTACATGGAGTATGCTCTAACAAAGGACTGGAAAGCTAAAAATGTAAACAGAAATGTTCCATAAGGTATTGTATTAACCATTGCCTTTTTTTGTCTATGAAAAAACTGTGACATCATCTGGGTTTTTTTTTGTAACCAATAAAAATGGAAAAAAGAATGACACAGGTATCAATTACATTCAATTAGTGTATTTCCTGTATATACTGGGACACTATAAATTAATTTATAAAGCAATTTTTATGCACTGTATGTTCTGGGACAAATCTTGTTTTTCAAATCATAAGTTTGGGGACATATTTTCAATCATAATATTGACATAAAGCTGTTTCAAATGATTAACAAAGGGTATCAATTGTGGGATTTGCAAATCATTAAAAACTTGCATGTCAAAAAAATGCATTCAAACAAACTTAATTTTAAAAAAAATTAAAATGTTGCTAGTGTTGCTTGTTTATAATTTTCTTTCTAACTGCAAGTTTCTGAAGAATAAGAGTTCAGGTAAAAATGAATTGTTTATGCATATGAGAATGAGCGTTTTGTATTCTCAGTTATGCTTTAAAAAAGCATCTTTTTGATGAAATGTTAAGGTAATACACACCCAGAATGAATCCATCACCAAAAGAGATTATTCTTTTCTAGTGTACTTAAGACCAATCTCTTTAATCCACTGCAGCAACACCTGCTCATCAACCCAACCCTTCTCCTGCACATGTACAACCCATCCTTTCAGTGCTTTAATAGCCTTCAACTCCCTCTAGCTTCAAAAATTGTCACTGGAGGCAACACCTCCCCTGCTGTGGGAACTGCAAGGACTAAACTTAGATGATTTTTAGCTGCACCAGTCATATAAATTTGCACCCTTCTGACCCCATTCTTATCAACAGTCTATCCAGAAACAAGTTCAAAGGTTTTTCATTCCACGCAAAACGCAATGTCTCTTCAATAATTGACTATTATACTACAAACTTATCTATCACTACTGAGATCTATATTTTATTTTATTCCTTCTTATATATACCAAAGTTATGGTTACAATGATTGTGAACCACTCCGGTGGCCTAGTGGTTGGAGCATTCGCCTCAGATGCAGGAGGTGATGGGTTTGATCTCAGGCCAAGTCATTGTTGTTGTTGTTGTCATAGGGTTTAACGCCATTTTTCAGCACAAGATAGGCTATACATGGCGGCCAGTATTAATGGTGGAGGAAGAACCCAGGAGAACCCGGAAAGAAGCACTGACCCACGAGAAGCTACCGGCAAGCTTTCTCACATAACCACATTGGCCGAGCCCGAGACTCGAACCCACGCAGACAGAGGTGAAATGGCAGTGATCCGTAATGGTGAGCGCTTTAGACCACTCAGCCACTTGGGGCCCCCGGCCAAGTCATACCAAAGACTTATAAAAATGGAACTAACAGCTGCCTTGCTAGGTGCTCAGCATTAAAAGGTTACTGTTAAGACTGGCTGGCCTTGTGTCAGATAATGAGACTAGGTGGGACATCATGCTACATGTCTGCAATATGATACTCCAATGCTAGACATCACAGTGCAGTGACAGTTTCTAGGATTAGCTCGCATTGTAATAAAATAATCTTTGTACTTCACTGTAACGATGGGTTTATTACTCTTTGCCTGGTATTCACCAACCAAACTTCTACTGTTTGGCATGCTTTTATAGTTCTAGTCAACAATGTGTTTTCTTTTAACAAATGGACTGTTTCACCATCAGCAAATAAGCTTCTAATCAGAGGTTGTTTGGGTTCTTACTGATACCAATTAGAGTTATTTTATTACAAACCTTTAATGGCTAGAGATTTCATATCACTGTTGTGATGGACATGGTTCTCACATATGTTGTGGAGGAAAGTGGCAGCCTCTTCCACTGTGTGTGGAGTTTGACGCTACAAATTTAGAAAGAAATAATATACATGCATATTAAATTATTTATTAAACAAGAGGCCCAAGATGGAGTGGCAATTGTGTGAGAAATCTGACATTACAAATTAAAATGGAAAATATATTAATTACTCAGAAATCAAGGAACTCAAAATGAAATATTCTTGTTATGTAATGATTTGCATACTAAAAAGTGTGTAGTAATACAGTGTGACCCCGCTATAACACAGTAGTTTGGAGCCATAGAACCCAACCGTGTTATAGACCGAATCAGTAGAGAGTTTTCACTAAAAGACTTCTTATGACGTCTGGTTGGTCCTAAATGAATATGTCCCAATCTGACTTCCATTATCATATCATTGTCATTATCATACAATTAGATAACAGTATATTGATTTGTATTGGATTGCTATGATTACTGTCAGATAACAGTATATTTATTTGAATTGCATTGCTATCATTAATGTCAGATAGCAATATACAGTTTGACCCAGCTATAACATGGTAGTTGGGAGCCACAGAACCCAACCGTGTTATAGACCGAACCGTGTTATAAGCAACCAGGTCAGTTAGCAGAAGAAAATGATGCATGTGCCCGAAAAAATGTGCGGGGTGGGGTGGGGGTTTAGGTAATAAATGCAGGCACAAAAATACGTGCTTCATTGGCACAGTTATCATCTTAAATCGATGCATATTAAATGAGACATACACCTGTAGTGAAAACAGAGAAGGCATATATAATATTTTACTTTATTCAGAGAACTACGCATTGGTACATATACAAGGTTACTGTTTATATATACATGTCTAATGCATAGCAATGAATAAAGTATCAACACCGTGTACTCACCCGCGAATCATGTCACATACATTGAATCCACAATACAATTCCATCAAAAATATGCACACACAGAGATTTAAAATATTCAATAATTTTGTCACAGGTCATATAGGTCTGAATTCAGTGGAAAAAAAATAGCACAATCATGTAACGAATGATGAAGCACATTTACTTTTCAGTATGTCCGAAGTAGGTAAAAGTTTGCATTGTAAGCGCCGTCGGTAGAGTTTGTAAGCATAAACTTTTTTCCTGTAAAAAGGAAACTTTCACGGCACAGTAAAAATGTTCCAGTCACGTTGGAAAATGAAACAATCCATCAGATTCCATTGCTTTTATTTAAGTTCGGTAATGACTTCCTTTGAAGAAATGTTCTTTGTTTTTATTGAAGATTGTAGTCGGCTTTCTTTGATGCAGGGTGCATGCGTTACTGAAGTAACTGCTAAAGGACAGCTTTGGAGAACCAAACAAATGCCCGTTTCTTATTGTGGTGGCAACATCAAAAAATTGTACTGCATGATTGAGACTGATTTTTATCCCATTTGCTTAGTACGTTTCATAACAATCGGTGCTTCAAAGGTAATGTTTTCTTTTAAATTTCAGCTACTATTTTATCTGGGTACATTTTAAAAAAAAATGAATTGGCCGTCGTATGGTCAGTTGTAGTTACTGTTCCTCCCTGCCTATTGAACAGACAAGTGAGAACTTGTTTTTTTTTTTTTTTACATTTATGGTAGTGTAGTGATGCTGCCTTCAATGCATGCGTCAGAAATTTAAAGAAAGGGGCAATCGATGAGAGACGCAGGTGTTCTGGTCTGAGGACAGGGATTACTACAGAAAATGTTAATATTCTAAAGGATTTAATTCTGAGTGAAAAGTGGAGGAATTTTACTTACCATCCATATACAAATGTCAGTCTATGTAAATGTATTAATTACTAGTGAATGGCCTAAAATCCGAAAGATAGATTATGAGATAATGCCTCGTCCGGTTGATCTCTGCTACCAGAAATGTAAATTTGAAAAATAGCGGATATCTCAAAACACACAGTACTCATGCTAGATGTCAACATAAGCGGATTATGATATAACAATGCACTGTTAAGATGGTTTGTCAATATGAACAAAGAATTTATGTAACAATAGATAAATTTCAGTGCATTTTATATCAACATTACGGGCCTCTGAATTTCTCCACTCCAATCCAATTGTTGTATATACAAGTTTAAACAGCCAACAATGTCACCAATAAAAAAAAAATCGCCAGATGGTATATTTTGCCGCCAATAAGGAAAAAAAAGTCGCAATCTGCGACATTGGCGAAGCCCTGTGTAATTCCTTAATAAATTTTTACACGTTATTTTTCATGCTTTTAAGAAGAAAACACTATTTTTTTGTGTATGAGAAAAATGCATATAAAATTTCAGTAGCCATGCCACGATCATCTTGTATTATTCATACGCGATTTCTTCCCTAAAATGATAATAAACTTTTTTTGCTTTTTTCGTATTTTTAAGTGTTACGTGTATGCTCGTACAAATGTAACAAAAGAAAAGAGTGAAGTCAACAAGCTTTGTATATTTTGACAAAATAATTTATTTCCCTAGAAAACAATGTAAAAATTGGAAAATAGGACTTACGGTTTGTGAATATAATCCAAAATTTAATCCTAAGAATGAAAAATACAAGTCCTATCACTAAATAATTCTATTAGAATCCAGGTTCGAATCTCGACGACATACAAATATGGAAGGCAATGACGTCAGATGTGGTCCATGTACGAATATCAACAGTTCCTCAATTGAATCACAGTTTATGTTTCCGAATAATTCCAGAATAAATTTCCATGAATATCTTTCAGAATTTTTTATACGAAAGTCAACTTGTTGAGTTTCCAGGAGAATAAATTATTAAATCCAAAAAACAGATGAAAAACAAACAATCTGGCAACAATAAAAAAAAACACCTTGTTCCTTTAAGATGTTAAAACGACTCTGACAGAAGAATATTAAGAATGCGTATTTAAACCCCAAAAACATCATTTCAAGTCTCGCGAGATGGGTCATGTGGTCTCTTACTACAAGAAATTTATCACGTACACCAGTGTAGCCCCACTTAAGAACCAATAATAAATAAACGTTGTTTACACATGGTGATCATGCAAGGAAAGTATGGCCTTGATTCTGACCAATCATTTTAACTGCCAGTTTACGATCTTCCCAACCCAAGACGAACTAGGTTAACTAAAAATAATTCTCATGTAACACGTTTTACGTCTTAGATAAACAACATTTACTAAAAGAAAATATCGAATTACTGGAAAAGAATTTTGAATCCTTTCAGTAATCATTACAATAAAATGTAATGAAACAAAAATAAAATAAAAAAATTTTAAAACTAACACACAAACAATTTAATTACATATACGTAACATAAGAAAGGAATTTTTTTCCATGTACGAGAAAAATACATGTATGTGAAATTTCGGGAGCCACACCACGACTGTGTTATATCCGAATTTGTGTTATAACGGAGCGTGTTATAGCGGGGTCACACTGTACTCCAACAAGTCAAACATTAGTTATTTGAATAATGGCTGGTACCTGAGTGACTTGTACACTGGCCATCAGTTGAATAACTTGTATACTGACCAATACTTGAATGTCTTGTATACTGGCCATCAGCTGAATGACTAGTATACTGACCATTACTTGAATGACTTGTATAATGGCCATCAGTTGAATGACCTGTATAATGACCATTACTTGAATGACCTGCATACCGGCCATCAGTTGAATGACTTATATACTGACCATTACTTGAATAACTTGTATACTGACCATCAGCTGAATGACTTGTATCCTGGCCGTTACTTGAATGACTTGTATCCTGGCCATCACTTGAATGACATGTATAATGGCCATTACTTGAATGACTTGTATCCTGGCCATCACTTGAATGACTTGCATACTGGCCATCAGTTAAATGACTTGTATATTGACCATTACTTGAATGACTTGTATCCTGGCCATCACTTGAATGACTTGTATACTGGCCATCAGTTAAATGACTTGTATATTGACCATTACTTGAATGACTTGTATCCTGGCCATCACCTGAATGACTTGTATACTGACCATTATTTGAATGACCTGTATACTGGCCTTAACCTGAATGACTTGTATACTGGCCATCACTTGAGTGACCTGTACACTGGCCTTAACCTGAATGACTTATATAGTGGCCTTAACTTGAATGACTCATATAGTGACCATTACTTGAATGACTTGCATCCTGGCCATCACCTGAATAACCTGAATACTGATCATTACTTAAATGACTTGTTTACTGGCCATTACTTGAATGACCTGTATATTGGTCTTAACTTGTATGACTTTGTAGACTGGCCATTACTTGAATGACCTGTATACCAGCCATCAGTTGAATGACTTATATACTGGCCTTAACTTGAATGACTTGTATACTGACCATTACTTGAATGACTTGTATCCTGGCCATCAGCTGAATGACTTGTATACTGGCCGTTACTTGAATGACTTGTATACTGGCCATTACATGAATGACTTGTATATTGGCCATCACTTGAATGACTTAAATACTGGCCATTACTTGAATTACTTGTATACTGGCAATCACTTGAATGACTTATATACTGGCAATCACCTGAATAACTTGTATACTGGCCATCAGTTTAATGACTTGTATACTGGCCATCAGTTGAATGACTTGTATATTGGTTATTACCTGAATAACTTTTATACTGGCCATCACTTGAATGACCTGTATATTGGCCATTACTTACAAGACTTGCATACTTATAGGTTACTGCATTTGTATGGGAAAATATGAATGAGTTTTTCGGATGGCTATACTGCACGACCTTGGGAGTGCAGTATATCCATCCGACAAAACGAGTTCATATTTTCCCATACAAATGCAGTAACCTTTTTATTATATGCTCATTTTCTTATTCTACCCAAGGCTTAAACATATAAACAAAAATACACTACAAGAAACAAAGTAACTGAATGTATTCCAAACTAAATACACAAGCGTAGCTGCATCATTACATAACAACATTATTAATGAGCAAGTAACTCCGCCCAGACAGATTTGAAGTTGGTTGCGCACTAGACGTAAGTTTCGAAAGAAAATGGCGTTTGGTCTACTTAAAATTGAAATTTGGAGTAATATTGTTAATGAATGCGCATTGCAACAACTTTTCCATTTTATCTGGAATGAATACGTTTTGGTATTTTTGTCGATTCGACGCAATTTCGTGATTATGGTCTGGATTTATCTACATGAAGTAACTTACACTGGATTCCAGCAGCGTCTGCCAACTTAATCGTATAGAAGTGTGTTGACATTGGCATGCGTGTTTCTGTTCTGTCATTGAATGATTCAGATCATAATGTGGGAAAAATATGAAGTCTTTCAATTGCAATTATCGAAAAGATGCTGTGGAATTTAATGTTTATTTCATTTTGAGTGCAGTAAGGAGGATGTAACTGCACTTGGAATATACTCAAAATTACAGTACAATTTCAAAATGTGTAATCAACCTTGAGAACCCATGACATGGCTCATGTAATTTGGATTTGCAGAACTAAGAAAGTACATTTTGAGGAAATTCAGGATGTAAAACTGTAAGTATATTTTTGCCATTTTTATTAACAGCTAAAGAAGACAGTTTATGTCTTATAACTTGCATGTTATTGTAGGGACCCTGTCTGGCGTCTATAGCTAGCCTAAATCTGAAACACTGTATCAAAAAAGTTAACGCGGAATGTGCCAAAGCTGCTGATATGTGGCAGTCCATGAAACATTTGCTTTAGTTCATTCAGAAAAAAATCGTTTGTTTACAATAGAAAGTAGTTCCTTTATTCGTGTGCATTCAGTATGAATTCAGTGCGAGGGTGCAATATCGGGAAATACTGAACAATTCTGACAATGTAAAGTTAACGGAGAAAAAAACGAGCATATAATAATAGCTATTACTTGCATGACTTGCAATCTGGCCATTACCTGAATGGCTTGGATACTGGTCATTACCTGAATGGCTTTTGTACTGACCATTGCCTGAATGACTTGCACATTATTACCTGAATGGCTTGAAAACTGGTCATTACTTACATGACTTGCATACTGGCCATTACCTGTATGGCTTGCATACTGACCATCACCTGAATGACCTGCATACTGACTATTACCGGAATTGTTTGTATAATGGCCATTACCTGAATAGCTTGTATATTAACCACTACTTAAATGACTTGCATACTGGCCATTACTTGAATGGACTGTATAATGGCTATCAAATGAATGATTGCATCTGATGATTACCTGAAACCTGTATAATGGCCATCACCTGAATGACTCGTAAAGAAAACTCGAGCCAGAATTGGGTTTCAATATCAAACAGTCACTGAGCTAGGTTGGTTCTAAAATACTGATGGCAAGAAAAGATTATTACATTTACATGTTGGGTCAAATCTCATCATGAAAATTTAAATGTTAGTTACAAGTTCTCATTTTAATATCACAGTATGGGAAGACCTACCTTCATGTCTGTAAGCTGAGGCATAGAATGTACTAATAAAAGCAATGGTTTCAACAGGTCTGACATGGCCACCTCTTCCAGGCTACAGAGAGAAAAATAAAAGATACCCTTTTAAAGCTGAATTCACAAGAAAATTTTGGGGCATTCTGTAATCAGGAATACATTGGATAGGTATAACCTATTGTACATTCAATAAAGACAGTGTTGCCAAGTGTAGTTCAGAATTCTGTTCTAAGGCAGTGTTGGTACACTGTATACAAGACTGAATTCATCAATGAATACATAACATCCTAAGTCATCTCTGTATTTTGATGCTCAGTTATCCTATACATTTCTGACTGAAAATACACTCTACAGTGTATTGGACTTATTTTGATAAGAACCATGAGCAGTTCAATCTATGTTTAGCCAATATCAATAACATACAGCAAGTTATACATTCAGCAAGACCATATCAATATTATAACACAGGAAATAGAATTATCTGATGAACAGTTGATTACTGGAAACTTAAATGTCATGTTAACATGCACATTCAGGAACTTATGCTTCTTATTTGATGTAGGGGAATTTTTAAAGAAAAGAGACGTAAGTGACACTGGTGAAAGATTAAAAGAGTCAAGGCACATTTGTAAAGGAAGATGCTAATGATGACATAGAACATTAAAATGGACCCATAAAAGAACACACTAATGATGACACAGAACATTGAAAATGGAACCCATAAAGGAAGACACTAATGATGACGTAGAACAGTGAAAATAGAACCCATAAAGGAAGACACTAATGATGACACAGAACACTGAAAATGGAACCTGTAATGGAAGACACTAATGATGACATAGAAACAATGAAAATGGAACCCATAAAGGAAGATGCTAATGATGACACAGAACATTAAAATGGACCCATAAAGGAAGATGCTAATGATGACATAGAACATTAAAATGGACCCATAAAGGAAGACACTAATGATGACATAGAACATTGAAAATGGAACCCATAAAGGAAGACACTAATGATGACATAGAACATTGAAAATGGAACCCATAAAGGAAGACACTAATGATGACATAGAACAGTGAAAATAGAACCCATAAAGACACTAATGATGACATAGAACACTGAAAATGGAACCTGTAATGGAAGACACTAATGATGACATAGAACAATGAAAATGGAACTCATAAAGGAAGACACTAATGATGACACAGAACACTGAAAATGGAACCCATAAAGGACAACACTAAAGATGACACAGAACAATGAAAATGGAACCTGTAATGGAAAACACCAATGATGACAAAGAACACTGAAAATGGAACCTGTAATGAAAGACACCAATGATGACATAGAACACTGAAAATGGAACCTGTCAAAGAAGACACAAATGATGACACAGAACATTGATAATTGAACCCATAAAGGAAGGCACTAATGATGACATAGAACACTGAAAATGGAACCTGTAATGGAAGACACCAATGATGACAAAGAAAATTGAAAATGGAACCCGTAATGGAAGACACTAATGATGATATAGAACACTGAAAATGGAACCTGTAATGAAAGACACCAATGATGACACAGAACATTGAAAATGGAACCTGTCAACGAAGACACAAATGATGACACAGAACACTGATAATTGAACCCATAAAGGAAGACACTAATGATGACATAGAACACTGAAAATGGAACCTGTAATGGAAGACACTAATGATGACAAAGAATATTGAAAATGGAACCCGTAATGGAAGACACTAATGATGACACAGAACACTGAAAATGGAACCCATAAAGGAAGACACTAATGATGACACAGAACACTGAAAATGGAACCTGTAATGGAAGACTCCGATGATGACACAGAACACTGAAAATGGAACCCATAAAGGAAGACACCAATGATGACACAGAGCACTGAAAATGGAACCTGTAATGGAAGACTCCGATGATGACACAGAACAGTGAAAATGGAACCCATAAAGGAAGACACCAATGATGACACAGAGCACTTAAAATGGAACCTGTAATGGAAGACACCAATGATGACACAGAACACTGAAAATGGAACCCATAAAGACACTAATGATGACACAGAACAGTGAAAATGGAACCAATAAAGGAAGACACCAATGATGACATAGAACAGTGAAAATAGAACCCATAAAAGAAGACACTGATGACATAGAACACTGAAAATGGAACATATAATGGAAGACACTAATGATGACACAGAACACTGAAAATGGAACCCATAAAGGAAGACACTAATGATGACACAGAACACTGAAAATGGAACCTGTAATGGAAGACACCAATGATGACGCAGAACACTGAAAATGGAACCTGTAATTTCAGACACTAATGATGACACAGAACACTGAAAATGGAAACCTGTAATGGAAGACACTAATGATGACACAGAACATTGAAAATAGAGCTCGTAATGGAAGACACTAATGATGACAAAGAACACTGAAAATGGAACCTGAAATGGAAGACATCCAAAGATGACAGAGAACACTGAAAATAGAACCCATAAAGGAAGACACCAATGTTGCCACAGAATACTGAATATGGAACATGTAATGGAAGACACCAACGATGACATAGAACACTGAAAATGGAACCTGTAAATGAAGACACCAATGATGACCCAGAACACTGAAAATGGAACCTGTAATGGAAGACACCAATGATGACACAGAACACTGAAAATGGAACCTATAATGGAAGACAACAATGATGACACAGAATACTGAATATGGAACCTGTAATGGAAGACACCAGTGATGACACAGAACACTGAAAATGGAACCTGTAATGGAAGACACTAATGATGACATAGAACACTGAAAATGGAACCTGTAATGGAAGACACCAATGATGACACAGAACACTGAAAATGGAACCTGAAATGGAAGACACCAATGATGACACAGAACAATGAAAATGTAATAATAATCAAATTCCACTCAATATAGGTATAATAATCAAATTCCACTCACAGTTATATCAAAATAAAGCTGCACGGAAATTTTCTTGAAATCCAACAGTAATTATTATGGGAATTATGATGTGGAAACAAAAGTAGGTGGTCCATAACACTACTAAACAATGATGCATAATGGATGCTGAATAATACACCTAAACCGAGGTGTCATCAACATCAAGTTGCATAGCAAGGGAGTTTTGTACAATTAGGAAAGTTGGTGATTCTGACAACAGGAAGCAAAAATGCAACAAAATGATGTTGTTTGAATGCTAAACAATCTGGACCAATAATTCTGCTAAATGATGATGCACAACAATGGCAATCAAAATCAGCCAAGGTTTCATCAATATACAGTTGCATACCAAATCTGGATAGAATCTAAATCTCTGCTAACCAATGATGCAGAATGTTGACAACTGAACTTGACTAAGGTCTAATTAAAACCAAACATCATGCTGAATTTGGTGGAAATCCAATAACAGTAAAGATTTCATTGTGCAGAAAAGAAAATGTGTGGGTTGGAAAATCGGAGTCTACAATTCTGCTAAACCAAGATACAGATGGCTGACAATCAAACTCATCCAAGCTCTCACTAATATCAAGCTGCATACTAAATCTGGATGAAATCGAATAATTAAGGGAGTTATTTTGCAGACAAAATGCTTGTGATGGACAGAAGATCTGGTGGAGAGGCACAATTTGATGATTCCTTTTTGCAAAATGTGGGGACAAAAAATATTCCAGCTAATACATGCATATGAATCCTGAATGTCAAGTATTGGGCTGGTCATCCTGGACAGCTATCAGCACATGCATATGAATCCTGAATGTCAAGTATTGGGCTGCCCATCCTGAATATCTATCAGCACATGCATATGAATCCTGAATGTCAAGTATTGGGCTGGTCATCCTGGACAGCTATCAGCACATGCATATGAATCCTGAATGTCAAGTATTGGGCTGCCCCTCCTGGACAGCTATCAGCACATGCATATGAATCCAGAATGTCAAGTATTGGGCTGCCCATCCTGGACAGCTATCAGCACATGCATATGAATCCTGAATGTCAAGTATTGGGCTGCCCATCCTGGACAGCTATCAGTACATGCATATGAGGAAGCTGGATCTGTTACTCTAGAGTAGTCAAACAATAACTGAGGTATGAGGATATTAAAATTTCAAGCATTCATTATCTCATCTATTGTGTGTGTGTGTGTGTGTCCGTGTGTGTGATTTGGATTGTTAATGTACCTTTAACAACTTTCCAGTCATACTGCTGTGATGTCTGCAGTGTGACAGTTTATAATGATGTATAGCACTGGGGCATCATGCAGCAGACATGTAGGATCATATCCCACCCATGCACATTATCGTGCCACCAGGCCAACCAGTCCTAACACTAACCTCTTAATGCAGAGTGCCTAGCAAAGCAGCTGCTTTTTAGTACCATTTCTGTAAGTCTTTGATATGACTTGGCCAGAGTTCGAACCTGCAACCTCCCACATCCGAGGCAGATGCTCTAACCACTTGGCCACTGAGCAGTCCCTACCACCCCTTGTAACAAAGATATACAATTTTGAACATTTGCAAGAGACTTCCAGGTTCCCTGAGAAGTTTGTGTAGATAATGAACTGAATCAGATTGTCTCAAAAACCTCAAATGAATATGAGGCACTCATTTCATTGGTCACTGCTTTCTTTATCAAGGATATTTATCATTTGGAATTGTCTCATTGTTCAAGATGAACACTGGAGTTGTCACTGATAATGATATTTGTAGTAATTTTTGAGGATATTAAATTGAATGTATTTTGGTTTTTGTACCTGGTTTCTATACATTTATCTGCATATTCAGTACCTGTACTTTTTACTGTGTGGTGCTACAAGAGATATATGCAAATCATCTAGTTTGATGATTCTAGCATGAACAGAATTTTAGAAATAAGTTTAAACCACAACTTTAACGAAAGTTAATGGAGCATGACATATCGGTTGCTCACCTACTTTTGTGCTGCAAATAAAGTGCTTTTCAAGATACATCCCTTCACAAAGTTTCATGATTCTAGGTGTATGTGTACTGGATGTTTCATGATTCTAGGTGTATGTGTACTGGATGCAAAAAAATATTAGAACACAAGCTAAATCCCAAAATCCAAGTCAAATCTTAAATGTACGTCACAGTGATTTTCAGCTGTAAGGGTATGGTAGGAATAGAGATGTATACAATCATCTACTTTGATGATTCTACCATGAACATGGTTTGGGAAATAAAGAGGAGAGTGGCTGTTCATAATGATATCTGTATTAACTGTTGAGATTATGGCTGAGCCCACATTTTTTTGGGTGGTGGTGGTGGGGATTTAGAAAAAAAGAAACAAAAGTTTAGGAGAAAAGATATTTACAAAGGGATGTGACTACAATCAAAGTTAAATCCAGGATGTGAATGACACTTATTTTCTAGTTTATAGTTCATTTAATTCCATTAGCACCAAAAAAAAGTTGCACACAACCTACCTACCCTAACTTTTTTCAATGTAACCAGAATCACATTTTTTTATTTGACCAAAGTTCAATGTATTTTGTTTTTTCTTGCATACTCCACCTGTTTTCTTTGAATTTACTTACACACTAAGTTCTTGTGTGTGCGTGTGTGTTTTTTGGATTTTAACACAGGTTTAAAAATTTTTTCAGTCCTATCACTATGTCTGCAGTGTGGTAGTTTATAGTAATGTCTAGCAATGGGGCAACATGATTCAGACATATAGTATCATGTCCCACCCAGTCTCATTATCCTGACACCAAGCTGACCAGTCCTAACACTAGCCTCTTAATGATAGCACCAAGTGAGGCAGCTGTTAGTACCATTTTTTTAAGTCTTTGGTATGACTCAGCCAGGGTTCAAACCTGCCACCTCCCACATCCAAGGCAGATGCTCAAACCACATGGCCACTGAAGTGGTCAGTAAGTTCTTTTCATTTTCTCAATACTTCTATTATTACTGTGATCTAACAAGATGACATGGAGTGATTCCCTTGTTCAAATTAGAATCTATTTAAAATTTTTGTTGCTCTAACATTTTGAATGTTAACAGCCTGAGTTACCTGACAATATTTCAGTATGTGGAATATCTTGATTCATACTTTTTTCATGGATATATATGTAGGTAGATAAAATGCATAAAATGTTTCATAAATCCAGGCCTATATCAATAAACAGGTGTTGAATAAGACAAGTCAATGCAAAATTCTCCAAGCAGGAAGTAAATAGGCAATAAAATAAAATCAATAGTTCAGAAATAACAAGTTACAAGAGTAGAACTTCTTATCAATCTATCTGATTAATGGCAAACAGTCTTTTCTTAATCCTTCTCCTAACAAACTGCCGATATCTTGGTGACATCTACCCCTGGCTGTGTGTTAAATCAATCTATAAAGATTAGCTAAGTTTGTATTGACTCTAAAGTAAATACCAGAAGATGGAATATTAAATACTAAATCAATCAACTCAGCATAATAAAACTTTACAGAAAAAGATCAGTGACTTATCCGTGTTATTTAATGAGATAAAAGACTAACAACGAGAAAAAATATTCCCGATTATTTTAAAGCTTTTGACTTTCCAGTTAAGCGACAAGTCAAATAGAACTGAAGTTGCAAAGTTTGTTCTAGTTCTAAGGGAGAATATTCTCTGTTTCCTCTAACTAGACTGTGAGAAAAATGAAAGCTACAGTATCATCATGATCACAAACAACAGAGATTATTCTTTTCTAACTCTAAATTGTAAGCAGATTATTTGTTTCAATCCTAAACCTAAACCAGGTAAATACAGGTTATTTGTTTCAATCCTAAACCAGGCAAATATATAGGTTTTTTATGTGGGAGTAAAACCAATTTTAATTATGTAATACTTACCTGTCACTATTATGAAGCTGTACCTTTCCACATGGAAAGACCCCATCCATGCCATATGCACCAACTCCCTGTTCCAGAGATTTCTTAGAACACGTACATCACCCCATTCTTATCTATGTCATCAGCCCATGCTCTATAGGGCACCCTCATTCTTTTCAAGACATTTGACTAATGAAGTCCATCTGTGTGGGGAGGGAAGAGGGCATCCAATAGTGACAGGTAAGTATTACATAATTAAAATTAGTTTTACTATCCCAAAAACATTTTAATGTCAGTAATAGCTTACCTGTCCCTATTATTAAGCCGAATTTGTGAGTAATGAGGGTGGCTGATGGACCCAGAGAGAAAATACATTGGCTCTAGGCTGCTAATGACTGAAGGTAAAGGGAAGAGAAGGCTGTGTGTAAGTGCCAAAATGCAGCCTTCATAATATTGTTACATGTAGGCTCGTATAATAATAACAAGAAAAAAGAGTGAAGTCAACAAGCTTTGTATATTTTAACAAAATAATTTATTTCCCTAGAAAAATATGTGAAAATTGGAAATATGACTTATGGTTTGTGAATATAATTCAAAATTTAATCCTAAAATTGAAAAATACAAGTCCTATCACTGAACAGTTCTAATAGAATCCAGGTTCGAATCTCGACGACGTTCCAATATGGAAGGCGATGATGTCAGATGTGGTTGTTGTACAAACGGCAACAATTCCTCAATTGAATCACAGTTTATGTTTCCGAATAATTCCAGAATAAATTTCCACTGAATTTCTTTCCCCCAGAATTTTTATAAAAAAATACTCATTTGGTTTTCATGAGAATAAACTATTAAATTCCAAAAACAAATGAACTTCAAAAACAATCTGGTTTCAACAATTGAAACCTTTCGAGCCCTCAAGGTTTTTAACAATACAACTGACTGAAAAGCTCTCAGAAAGCGTATTAAATCCAACTAAAATATCATCCCGTTCTTGCATGATAGGTCACGTGGTCTCTTAACACCTGAACAACACAATAGAAAATATGAAATTTGTGACGTAGCAAGAACAGCCCTATCCAGATTCTCACTCTGAAATAAATTTAAAAATAAAACATTGTTTATTCAGACTACACGTAGACCAAACTGACCTTGGCAATAGCCAATCATTTTTGCGTAGTGTTTACACTACAGCGCACCAAGGTCAACTAAAAGTAATGCTAATGTAACACCTTTTACGTTTTAGATAAACAACATTACTGAAGGAAAATATCGAATCCCGTGAAAATAATCATTACAATAAAATGTAATGAATCAAAAATAAAATAAAAAAGAATTTTAAAACTAACACACAAGCAATTTAATTACATATACATAACAATATCCTCTAAATATGAATGGCTGAAATATGGGCAGGATGTAGCAAATAGTCTTGACTTCATGGGTCTGCATCTTCATTAACAATAAGTCTCTTTGTGAGCAATGCAAAAGCTCTCTTGATGGTGAGCGAAATCCATCAAGAGATAGTGGATTCTGAATTATCAGTTGAACCCCTTAAGGCTTAATGGGAGGAAAAGCCTCTTCCTTGCTAAATAGAATCTATGTGCCCTAATTGGTCAAAGTCTATCATCCCCAGCACAGATGTGACCCATTCTGGGGATTTCAGTCAGGGATAGAAATACTGAATGAAACTGGTTTTTGGCAAGTGAACCAGACTGATATAACAAGGAAATGGAATCATAATTCCCACTGAAGCATAAACATCCTTTCTCAACTGATAAAGCATATAGCTCACTTCTTCTCCGAGATGATGCAATGGCCGGAAGAAAAATGGTTTTAAGCATTAGATTTTCAAAAGAAGCCTCATTTAAAGGTTCATAAAGTGTTTTTGTCAATGCCCACAAAACACATGAAAGGTTCCATATTGGTGTCAATGAGCTAGGCACCAGCCTCTGTGGCTTGAAATAACTGACAAGATTTGATAAGTGAGGACCTGAATCAGTGGACTTACCTTTGGAAAATGTAAGAGTGTTTGAAAGGGCAGCTCTATAACCTTGATTTTATAGACTTGTTACAACTCTATGGTCTTAAACTAAGTAAGAGAAAAGACAGAAAATGAATAAGTTTTGAAAATTCAACAAATAATTTATTTCCCTAGAATAAAGAGTGAAAATTTTAAAAAAACTTACAATATTGTGAATTATATCCCAAATTGTTCTAAAAGTTCTATTACAAGACCAAATTTATGAAGTTCCAAATTGAATTACAGTTGTGTTCCAAATAAATTCCAATGCTGAATGTGTTGATGTGCCTGTAGTCTCAAATGTGCTAATGTGCCAATGTCCTGGAATGTGGCAATGTCCCAACAGTCTTTTGATGTATCACAATAATATAATCCAAAATGTCCTTGACTGAATTCACTACAATTCCAAATTAATGATTAACTGCAAAGGTATTAATTAATGAGCATTTTGTAATTCCAGTAAATAATCTTAAATAAATAAATCCACCCCAACTTAAAAACAACACAACAATATGACTGATTTTGCTTTGGATGATAGGGCAAGAATGAACAATTTTTCAAGCAAATGACATTGATATAAAAAGCTAAGACACAATAACTGAGCCAGGATGTAGGTCAGTCAAACACATTCAAACTTGGCAATGAGTTTCGGAACTTCACAGTGAAAAATGAATATCCTACATTCAAATGGAAGTACACTTGTTTATTTCTATTAATAATGAACTGAATATTTAATCTATAATTTCTGAAAAATATTAGCTATGTATTATATGTTTACAAAATAAATGTCACTGGTCAGGAACATCATTAACTTGATTTTAGACGAAGATCAATTATAAAATACAGATACACATAAAATATAATTATTGAGAAATGCGAACAAACAATACAAGTTAAATACATAACACCTCCCTCATAAAGAAAACAAAAGATTTATAAAACTTTCTTACACATATCAAATATACTGTACATATAATTAAAATTACAAAAAATAATGTGTATAAATGACATAAATATACATGAAGCAATATAATACTTCTATAAATGTGAAAGTGCACCTGCAATTAAATCTTTTCCCTTGATGTTCCTTATGTCAAATTTGTATTCCTGCATCCTCAAATTCCATCTTAATAATCCTTGGTGTTTGATTTTCATCTTGCTAATGAAAGTATGAGGGTTGTGATTACTGAATACAATAATCTGAAAAGAAGCTAACTAATGTACATTCAAAGTGTTGCAAAGCCAATATCTAAACCAAACATTCCTCCTTGATTGTGGAATAATTTCTCTGGTGCTTGTTTAACGTTTTAGAAAATTAGCACTCTGGATGATCTATAACATTTTTGTCATCTTGAATCAATACTCCACCAATTCCAACATCACTTATTTCAACAGATATTTTAGATGACTGACTGAAATTTAGAGCTCAAAGAACTGGTGCACTCTTAAGTATGGCCTTTAATTTTTTAAAAGCCTTGTGGCATTTTTCTGACCAATGAAACTTTGTTTTCTTACTCAACAAATTGATCAGGGCTCAGTAATTATGAAAAAATTGGACCAAAATTTCCGATGATATCCAGACATACACAAACATCGCATCAGTTGATTTTTAATGATAGGCACTGGGAATTCAGAGATAGCTTTGACCTTAACTTCTAAAGGTTTGAATCAACTGTGTCCCACCACAACATGCCCTAAAAATGTAACGCAAACAGTGCAAAACTCACTTTTACTTAATTGTCAAATTTGCATCATTGAGTCTACCAAAGAATTTCCATATTGTTTCCAAGTGATCTTTCCAGATGTCACTGTAGATGATATCATCGATGTAAGCATCACAATTATCTAGACCAGATGTAATCAGATTCATTAAATGTTGGAAAGTACATGGTGAACCTTTCATCCCAAAAGACATCATTTTATATTGATTAACTCCAAGTCCATCTGGAGTTATGAATGCCAAAATTTCCCTTGCCCCTTCCGTAAGTGGAATTTTCTAGGATCCTTTCAAAAGGACAAATTTTGTGACATATTTTGCATTTTCGATTTTGTCAATGCAGTCAACGAATTTATTTTGGTCAAACTGTTCACTTCTCTATAGTTAGTGCACATGCAGAAAGTATTATCTGGTTTCAGCACAAGAATACATGGTGAACTCCATTCAGTTTTACTTGAATCTATGAAATCATTCTTCAGCAAATACTGAATTTCTTTATTCAAACATTTCTATCTGAGAGGATTCATCCTGTATGGATGCTGTTTTACAGGCGTGGAATCTACAATTTCAGCATTGTGGTAGATTTTATTTGTTTGTGTTGCAACATTTGGAAAGAAGTTTCATATTCAAATAATGACTGTTTTATTGAATAATCTGGTCAAGAAACTTTCACATCTGCTGCCACAAGGCTGTAGATGTGAATGTTTCTGGTCAAGATTATTCAATATTTCTGAATTCAGAAGAATATTAATTATGCCAAAGTCACTATAGTCTGATTTCACTGCATCATTTACCACTCCAGTCACCTAGTGATTAGAGTGTCTGTCTCAGATATGGGAGTTTGCAGGTTTGAACCCCGGCCGAGTATACCAAAGACTGATAAAAAGGGTACCAATAGCTGCACCACTTGGCACTTAGCATTAAGAGGTTAGTGTTAGGACTGGTCAGTATGGTGTCAGTATAATGTTACTGGGTGGGACACGATGCCAAATGTCTGTGGTATGATGCCACAGTGCTAAACATCACTATAAACTGCCACACTGCATACATCATAGCGATATGACTGAAAAACTGTTAAAGCTATGTTAAAAATCTAAATCACACACACACACACTCATCCTATCATTTAAAACCTCACTGTGTAGGACAGGTAAAACTAAATTCATTGAATATTTATAGTAGTATCTCCATCAACACTCATCTTTAACATATTAACATCCAGAAGAGTTAATAATATAATTTAAGCCACTTACTTTCTTTTCCACTGTATAAGGACTGGTTACTTAGCCTGAAGAGGATTTTGAGGGATGGGCAAGAGCTAGAACTTTATCACCAGGATGAAAAATGCCTTCCTTTGTATTTCTGTCATATCTTAATTTCATTTTCGACTTGGTCTTAGGTAAGGGACTGACAGTCTACCATTATTCTACTAAATGGTTTGTCAAATGCAAGAACAGGTTGTAGATGTGCCTTAGGTATATTATGATCGAGTTTTCCTACCATCTAACAAGATCTACAGTACTGATAAAAATCACTTGTAACTTCAGATAATAAAAATGAATCAAGATCTGGTGATAAGTCTTACTGACCCCTAAATGACCAGCCAAAGGAGTATCATTGACTAGACTAAGAATTTCCTGTCTATACATCTTGGGAACAACAATCTGATGGCTCACTGACCATTTGTAACCAGCGGGTACCTCAGGTGGTCTCCATTTCCTCATAAGGACCCCATTTTTAACAAAAAGCATAATGGTACTTGTGTGGCTTCATTTCGCTAATAGCCCTCTTAAATAAACAGGAAATCTCAGGGTCTGTTCCTGTTCGATAATGAGTGACTGTCATTTGTCATCCTGATTAGAACAAAGAAAATGAGTGGCTATGTCTCGTGGCAAGACAAATAATGTAACCCTATGACTGGGATTTCCTTGTCTTGGTACAAACATTGACATAGATTATTCTTCTCACCTGATTTTTTTCCAACTAAATTAAAATAACCCTGCACCCTTGCAATTTAGCTAGCGGATTCAAAATACAGTATTCATCAGGTACTATTATTGCTTCTCACTCTATATAAAGGTCATCAGGTTTTGTTCTCTTTTATGAAAATCTGAATAATTATCTAAGTAGAATCTAGCTTTTTATGCTGCTCTTAGAAATGGGAATAAACATCAAGACAAAAGTTATAATTGTTATGTGTTGGAAGTATTGCACAGTAAGTGTCTCGAGCCATGTGCTTTTGTTTTTCCAAATGCATGTGTGTGTGTGTGTGTGTGTGTGATTTGGACTTTTAACGTAGCTTTAAAATTTTTTCAGTCATATCGCTATGATGTCTGCAGTGTGGCAGTTTATAGTGATGTCTAGCACTGGGGCATCTTGCCGCAGACATGTAGCATGATGTCCCACCCAGTCACATTATCCTGACACCAGGCCAACCAGTCCTAACACTGACCTCTTAATGCTGAGCACCAAGCGAGGCAGCTGTTAGTACCATTTTATAAGTCTTTGGTATGACTTGGCTGGAGTTTGAACCTCAGACCTCCCGCATCCGAGGCAGATGCTTTAACCACTAGGCCACTGGAGCAGTCCCAAATACATGACTGTACATGTACTGCACATTAAGAGGAATATGTTAATGAGGGTAATGGGGTGAACTGTTGACCCTGAGTAAACAAGTCTATGTATGAGAAAATAGAAACATAAATTCCTTTGATATTATTACTGTATTATCACCATTAATCCATGATGTTATATGAAACTGACAACAAATAATATCTTTTATATGGTTAAGTTTTAATTTTCATCAGTTCTAATTTGGAAAATGTACTATGGTCAGTAACATTACATTACTGTGCAGTACAATATGCCTACTGAATACAGTTCTAATAAAGTGTGTAGTGACATCAGGAAATTTCTTCTTCATTACTTTCTTGGAAGAACGCTCTGGTGGCCTAATAGTTAGAGCGTCCGCCTCGGATGCAGAAGGTCGTGGGTTTGAACCCTGGTCGAGTCATATCAAAGACTTAAAAAATGGTACTAACAGCTGCCTTGCTATGTGATCAGCATTATGAGGTTAGTGTTAGGTTTGGTTGGCCTGGTGTCAGGATAATGTGACTGGGTGGGACATCATGCTACATGTCTGCAACATTTTGCCCTAGTGCTAGACATCACTATAAACTGATACACTGTGGACATTGTAGCGATATGACTGAAAAAATGTACAGCTATGTTAAAAATCCAAATCACAAACACACACTTTCTTGAAAATTTATATTTTCTGTCCTGGAAATACGGCAAGTGTTGCTATCACTAATGCATTGATATGCTACATGGAAATCTTTTTTGTGGAACGGAATGTGGACTGATGAATAACCATTCTGGTTGTAAGTGCAGGAATTTTAATTTGCAATCGCATTAGACTATTATATTTGATTCAGCTGGGGTGGATTGTGGGTGTTTGACAAAGAAGAAACCAATTTGACATAGGCCTAATACATTTCTGGTTTTTGCTGGCTTTGCAGTAGAACTTGAGAGAGTTTGGTTCTGAGTGGCCAGTGATGTGTATTGCTTGTGTGTCAGGAGCTCTACCAAACAGTTCGGTGTGTGTGTGTGTGTGTAAATGTTTTGGATGGTGTTATCAAAGCTGGAGAGACCTTAAGTTGCTTTATGGGTGAATTTCATTTAGTTATATATCCGTTGTTGAATTTTATAACAACTCCATCAGGTACAGCAGAAGACATCTAGTGTTTCTTTTTTTAAAAGTAGTTCCAAATGCATGGACACCATGACTGAGATGACAGGTCTGAGATAACCAGACCGAGATAGGAAAAGTAAGGTTAGCATGGGTGAGAAAAGGATTTCTGATCAGTCTTGTTAGAAACTTGGGTCCTAAAGGTTGTGAAAATATATAGATTTGGAAGTGCTCTTATCAGATTGAGATTTGTTTTAACTGCTGAGAGGAAGACTTATTAACAATATGAAACTTTTTGAGTCAAGGAATAATCATCAACTGCACAAGCACCATTTTCTAGCATTTCCACCTCTAATACAAGTTGTCTGAGTTTATCACAGCCTTGACCAACCTTCCTTGCGTAGCATCACCTATTAAATAATTGCTCTTTTTCTCTTGCAAATTTGACATAACTGTGTCAAATATTTTTGTCCTCCCCACAGTTCCTAACCTTTGTCAATATGCCTGAGGTACAAGTATCAACCTGTAACCCTTCAAGATACATTCCTTAACCACTTCATAATCAGGAATTGTTGTGCTGACAGTGGAAAGTAGACTTCATAAGCTTTGCTAATAAGTACACTCTGTAATAATAGAGACAAATGCTCTCAAGGCCATTTAAAATTTTCAGCAACCGTTTCAGCATGAGAAAAATATTAATCTACTTCTTTTTCCTGTAAAAGGGGATAATAACCTAAAATTTCTAGTATCATCAAAAACGGAACTTGTGTGTAAAGGAAAAAGATTGTTTCCACTTGCCAGTTCTATTTTTTAAAATCTAAACTGAATTTTTTCCTTTTCTCTTTCTCCCTGAATCCGTATTTCCCCCCTCTTCATTTTCTCTTCCTCTCTGCATCTGTATTAGCCTTCTTGTTCTCTCTCCCTTTACTCTTTCTGTAATTGCACTTTTCTCTCTTTTTCCTCTTTCTGCAACTCCTTCTTTCTGCAACTGCACTAATCTGTCTCACTCTTCTTTCTTTCTCCAACTGCATTTGACTCTCTTTCCTCTTCCCCCAAATGCATTTGTCTTTTTTCTTTCTCTTTCTGAAGCTGAAGTTTTCTTAACTCTATTTCTGTCTGTTGTTTTAATTTCAATTTCATTTCAGAGCCAGATAGACACTTACTAATCAAACCCAATGCACTTTTATCCAAACAATTATTTTCCATCAAATTTTGGAGAAAAATAGTTTTTATTTCTTACTCTGTGAAAAGAAGCCTTCATCTCAGAAGATCATATTGTCTGGCAAGCAGGGGAAATTCATCCTTTATCAAGGACTCTAACCCTTCCAGGGTAGGATTTAAAATAAAGTTCTCCACTTCACACGACATTGTGAAGGCTTGATGGTTTCACATTAGATTTCTAACTTATGTGAAATTAAAATACTGGGGATTAGAAAATTCTGAAACAAAGTGAATTTAAATTTCAAAAAGAAAGCTTTCTGAAACATTTTAGAGAAATTCATATCCTGGATGAACCTCAAATTTTCTGTTACAATTCTATTGTCTTAAACTAAATAACAAAACAAGCCAAAACCAATAAGTTTTGTAAAATTCAAAATGAATTCCAGTGGTGTTCTAAATAATGTGCTAACAGTCTTTTGATGTATCACAATAATATAATCCAAAATATTCTTGACTGAATTCACTATAATTCCAAATTAATGATTTAGTCCAAGAAATATTAATGGGCATGTTGTAATCCCAGTAAATAATTTAAATAAACAAATCCACCAAAATTAAAAACTGAACACAAAAGTAAGACTGATTTTGCTCTGGATGTTAAGGCAGGAATGAGTAATTTTGCAAGAAACAATATTGATAAAAAAAAAAAGAAGCTAAGACACAATAATAAAACTGCTCCGGTGGCCTAGTGGTTAGAGTGTCTGCCTCGGATGCGGGAGGTTGCAGGTTTGAACCCCGGCCAAGTCATACCAAAGACTAAAAAATGGTACTAACAGCTGCCTCGCTTGGCGCTCAGCATTAAGAGGTTAGTGTTAGGACTGGTCGGCCTGGTGTCAGGATAATGTGACTGGGTGGGACATGATGCCACATGTCTGCGGCATGATGCCCCAGTGCTAGACATCACTATAAACTGTCACACTGCAGACATCGTAGCGACATGACTGAAAAATTGTTAAAGCTACATTAAAAATCTAAATCACACAAATCACACACAATAATAAAGCCAGGATGTCGGTCAGTCTCCTATATAGAACATTCAAATTTGTCGATCATATTAGGTATTTTCAAGTAAAAAACTAATAACCTACATTCAGATAGAAGTAAACATGTTTGCCTCCATTAATAGTGATCTGAATATTTAATCTATAACCATGGAGAAATGTTAACAATGTATTATGTTGTTTACAAAATAAATAACACCAGTCAGGTACACCTTCACTTGATTTTGGACATAGGTCGATTACAAAATACAGATTTAAATAACAGGATGAACAAGATCCCTCCTCAAAAAGGAAAAGAAAATCTGCTACTGAAGCAAGAAAGAGTTGGCAAGGATTAACATTATTTCCCAGCACACCACAGAAAATTTTCCACTTAGCAATGTAGACTTTGAATGTAGAATATCGCCAGGCCTGTACAACGCAGTTGGCAGCTTTAGTAGAAAACTTTTCCTAGTGGATCGATCACTTGAGACGAGCCAAGTGTCAAGGTGGAGGATATGGGGATAGATGTCAACTAAAGCACCTCTATGTAGCGAGGGAAGATTGTCCTACAGAAGTAATACAGCAGGTTAAGTTATTCAACCACAACCTTTGAAGCAACAGAGGTGCAATCTGGACATCCTGATTGTGTGCAATCCTTGTGGAATCAACTGGAAGGGTGGGAATGCATAAGCAGACAGTTGATCCCAATTTTGACTAAAGGCATCCACTGCCCAGGCTGCCTGGTCTGGAACTGAGTAGACATAAAGTGGGGCTTGTTGTTAGTTTTGTCACAAACAAGTCCACTAGAGGTAGCTCCCATGCACTGAACAGACTGCAACTGTTCTTGATGAAGAGGCTATTCTGTTAGGACTACTTTGGACAGATTGTCACAATGTTTTCTTCCCCAGAATGTGACAAACTCTGAGTGTAATCCCTTCTGACTGTGCCCAACAAAGAAGGTTCCAGACTTCCATATAGAGAAAAGAAGCATGTGTACCTTGTCATCTGAGGTATGCAACCATGATGTGTTGTCTGAGATCATGATGCAATGTCCATTGATGTGTTCTATGCACCCTTTATGGGTAAAAAATACTGCTTTCATTTTCTAAATTGTTTACATGGAGGAGGCTGTCTTCCTGTGACCAATGGCCATGGAGAAGTACTCCTTCTTGCTCTAAATGACCCCCCCCCCATCTGATGCATTGGTGTGCAGATAGGAGTGGGATTCTGGGGCATGCAAGAGAACTCCTCTCAGAAAATATTTTGATTGTACCACCACTTTACATGCTACTGAAATGTCAATCCTAGAGATATCTGAACTGAGAGGGGATCCCTGTAGGGTTTCCAAATTGTCAACAGAAGAAAATGAAGAGGACATAAATGAAGACTCCCTAGGGATACCAGGTCCAACGAAGAATTCAAGGAATCCATAGGGGAAAAATACAGAAGAACCTACCACGAAGTCTTGGTCTGTAATGTCCATGATTTTTTTTGTATCCTCTCTTGGGGAACATGAACCCAGCATGGAGAGGAAAGGATTGAAGCTGCTGATCCTCCCGCCTTATATTTTGGGGGAGTGCACTTCAACCCTTGAGAAATATCTGTTACTATCTCATATGTAGCAAAACTATTTCTCTCCTAGAAGATACTATCTCTCCCTGTTTTATTACGGGAGATGCAGTCAATTCAATCTTGTCTGGGGAAGGTGCCGCTCTTCCCTCGTTTGTTTGGGGGAGTGCACTTGATTCCTTTCGAATTATCTGTCACTACCTCACAAGTAGTACCAGAATTTCTTTCTATATGAGACTTAATTGATCCAGAAGGGGAACAGCATGCTTCCTTCCTCTTCAGACATGTGTGCTGGTTTTCGCAAGGTCCCAAGTGTCGACTGACCATAGGCAACACATGGGACATCGGTCCATTCATGAGCATTTTCTATATGATAAACAAGCTAAGTGAGTGTACTGTGGGCCTTTCCTGTCCCCACACTTACTAACAGTTTGAGACATCTGAAAAATTAAAGTTCTGAAGCAAGAAAATTTAGTCTGACAAAATAACAGAGAAATGATGATATAATACAAGGGTTGCATCAGCCTCGTTGCATCTCTTTACTAGTTTTTTTTGTACTGTAAACAATAATATCGGAGTTTTTTTGGTTTATTCCATTTATTCCATTTATGATTTATAAATACCAGAACATCATTGTTGTGTTGGGGTAATGTCATAAAAACACTACTAAAACATTTAATGGGACATAGAAACTTTTAATAAACAACAGTTATGAGATTCCATGTTGTGACCACCACATTATTGCATTAATAAACAATAATCAAAGTACTATCTGGACCTCCATTGGATAATTTTCAAGGACTCAGATTAGTGAGTACTTATTACTATCACAATGTCCCATGACCCTTTATGCTAGAAAGTGAAAGGGTGGGTGGTTCATCATGTGAACAATGCATGAATGAAAATTATCAATGTTAATCTTATCAACTGTACAATTTTGATAAATACCAACTGAGGTTCAGTATATAGAACTATTAATGACAAGCCCTAATTAGCATGAAACCAATGCACTTGTAGGCATTTCCTTTTCATAGTGTTTCAATGTGTTGTCTCAGTTGTCATCCGGAAAAGAATGAGGATGCTTTATTGAGCACGAGCTCATGATGTAGATTAGACTCGGTCAGTGCACTCGTTCTAAGATATCTGTATGACTGGGAGTTGGTGCATCTAACATTAACGACCGCTTTCCATTTGGAATTTTAAGTTACAGGTAAATCGTAGAGATGCTAGATGTGTGTTGAAGAACAAAAGTTATAATACATCTCTGCCTTGAATGAGAATGTTTAAGTCATCAGCAGTAAAGATTACTGGCAAGTTTGTGAAAAGTGGCAACGTTCATTGAAGTGGGACTTTACTCCATATACAAAATGTAATTATGGTTGTTTCAGTTGTCTGAATAGTGTTCAAGTGTGATTCATTTTCGAAGGTGATTTAGGAAGCAATAAGCTATCAGCAAAGCAAGCAAAGCCCAGCAAAAATAAATTTCATAACTCCTGGTTGACAACGGTTTACTTTGGGGTCATTTAAGTTTTTGCACGTATTGCAAACAACATATCAACATAACTCATTTTGGAGTGTGGGGACTCAGCTGGCCAAGTGGTCTAGAGCACTTGCCTTCACCAATCACTGCCATCTCAGCTCTGTCCACGTGGGTTTGAGTCTTAGGCTTGAGCAATGTGGGTATGTGAGAAAGCTTGTCAACAGTTTCCTGTCAGTCATTGGTTCTTACTGCAGTTTTGCTAGGGTTTACTTCTACCAGTTATACTGGCTGTCATGCAATGCCTATGGAGTTAAACCTACATGATTCTGGAGTGAATGACGTCCACTGAAACCAGAGCACCAACTGTATGTAAAATATCTGACACACTGAACTGAATATTCTGATTAATTTTCTTAATTATTATTCATTATCTTAAGTGTGTTAAAATTCTAACTATTAACTGAGGCATCTTTTTCAGGCTGATTTAGCTGTGAAATCAATTGAAAGACTATAATAAACACACACTCTTGTTTGCACAATTGATTTGTGTTGATAAAGTGTTAACACTGGTATTGGAAAGAGATGTTTATTACTGCGGTATTACCTGTTAAGCCCCCATTTAACTATTACTTCCACTACCAGACTGCTCCTGTGGCCTAGTGGTTAGAGCATCCACCTCAGATGCGGGAGGTCGTGGGTTCAAAAACCAGCCAAGTCATACCAAAGACTTTTAAAATTGGTACTAGCAGCTGCTTCGCTAGGTGCTCAGCATTAAGAGGTTAGTGTTAGGACTGGTTGGCCTGGTGTCAGGATAACGTGACTGGGTGGGACATGATACTAAATGTCTACAGCATGATGCCCGAGTGCTAGACATCACTATAAACTGCCACACTGCAGATAATGAAGCGACATGACTGAAAAATTGTTAAAGCTATGTTAAAAATCCAAATCACACACAAATATCCTCTACCGCTCCCCCAATGAAATGGTCAGTCTAAAATGTGATGTATATTCATTTTTCTGAAGATAAAAGCATATCTCATGACAAGGGTTCACACAGAGAATCCAACAAGGCAGTTTAACAACAGTACCATCCAGTCTCTAATGAGTGCAAAGATGAACACTTATGACACTTGCATTACCTTCAAGCTATTTACTGAATTACTGAGAGTAGCAAAGACTGTATTTCATTAAGCCTGTAGTTTTGTAATCCAATGGATTTATGGAGAGAAACTTGTATGTTTTAATTTAATGTCAGTGTGGTTGTGATTATGTTTGCACATATATGTATTTTTGATGATACTTGACAATACTATGTCTACCAACTATTTTTTCTTGGTAAGTGTATTAAATGCTTTAAAGAAAACAATCTTTTTCCTTGTATTCTGAAAGATGTGTCTTTTTTAGTCATGCACACTGACTTTGGAACCTCATAAAACACTTATTAAGTCTCCCCCCCCCCATCTGGCATTATGGCAGGTATGCATAAAACAAACAAATGCATTCAATCATAAACCTGGCAAATGCATTCAATCATAAACCAGGCAAATACATTTAATTCTAAACCATGCAAAAACATTCAATTCTAAACCAGGTAAATAAATTTCATTCTAAAACAGGCAAATACATTTGATTCTAAACCCAACAAATACATTCAATATAAACCAGGCAAATAGATTCAATTCTAAATTAGGTAAATACATACAATTCTAAACCAGGCAAATAAATCTGAATCTAAACCAGGCAAATACATTCGATTCTAAAAGAGGTATTAAATAAATTCAATTCTAAAACAGGCTAATACATTCAATCGCAAACCAGGCAAACACATTTAATCCAAAACCAGGCAAATAAATTTAACTGTAAACCATGCAAATACATTCCAATCCCAAACAAGGCAAATACACTCCAATCCCAAACACATTCCAACCCCAAACACGGCAAATACATTCCAATCCCAAACAAGGCAAATACACTCAATTGCAAAGTAGGCAAATACATTCAAAAGCCAGACAAATACTTTCAATTGTAAACCAGGCAAATACATTTAAATTTACCTTTACATCCCAAACCAGGCAAATACATTCAATCCCAAACCAGGCCAATACATTTAAATCTCAAACCAGGTGGATACATTCAATCATAAATGAGACAAATATATTCATTCTAAACCAGGCAAATACAATCAATCGTAACCCAGGCCAATACAGTCAAAATAAAACAGGCACAAACAAACAGTCAAAACAAAGGCAAATATATTCAATTGTAAACCAGGCAAATACATTCAACTGTAAACCAGGCAAATATATTTATTGTAAACCAGGTGAATACATTCATTCACAACCCAAGCAAATACGAACATAAACCAGGCAAAAAGATTCAGTCATAACCTAGACAAATACATTAATTGTAACTCATGCAAATTCAGGAAATCATAAACCTGGCAAATACATTCAATCATAAACAAGGCAGACACATTCAAATGTAAAGCAGGGGAATACATTTCAATCCCAGACCAGACCAGCATATTCAATCATATCCCAGGCAAACACATTCAAACATGAACCACGTAAATACATTTTAATCCCAAACCAGGCAAATACATTAAATCGTAACCCATTCAAATACAATAAATTATAAACCAAGCAAATATATTCAATTATAACCCTGGCAAATACATTCAATCCTAAACCATGCATATACATTCAATTGCAAACCAGGTAAATACATTTAATTATTAACTAGGCCAATATATTCAATCATAAACCAGGCAAATACATTTCAATCATAAACAAGGCAAACACATTCATTTGTAACCAGGCAAATAAATTTAAATATATTTTGGGAAAGTACAAGTATTAAAAGTGAAGAGAGGAATGTGAACCAAGACAACATTCTGGGGTCTACATTCATTCTGAACACAAACACCTCAAAAAAACTTAAACAAACATGTCAGGTTGTTAGGTTACAACTGAATCAAACAGATTTCAAGTATGTGTCCTTTGAATTCTTAGGATATATATATATCCCTGTACGATTAATTGGAAATAACATTAATATTTAAATAAGCCAATGTCAATAATTCACTGATTTTCTATCTATTTTTTGACATATTTTGCAATAATATATAAAAAAAATTGATTTGAGCTACCTCTGCTACGAATGCCCATCTGTCATTTACAATCACAATCTTCATGCTGATAGAATTTATTATCTAAATGCTCCAGTGTGAGCAGCCACCTGCTAAACATGTCCAGCACTCAAAATTTTTAGGCAAAATGTTTCAACACTGCTACGAGTCACTGCATTGCAAAACAGATCTAACACTACAGACTCTCAATTAATTCTTTGACTGCTAAGAAAAGTCAACATGCAGAATGCACTTTGATCCAAATTGAGATGCACAAAAAAGAATATCCTCATTACCAGCTTCCTTATATGTATTAAAGTTGTAGACAATAAATCATACTGAAGTAAATGTCACATATGACCACTGTAGTGACACAGACATCTCAATTCGTAGATCAATTAACCATTCTGTCTTTACTTGGAGCAATTGTGTATGTACATAGTTTCTAGGCTTGTATTCTTTATCTGTTAGAAGAACCCATACAATACACATACCGATCAAGCCAAACTGTTTGTGTAGATTTATCATTAACAACCAGGGTGAATGAGGTCTTTATCTTTTTCTCGTAATATGTTGTGTTTTCTAGAGGAATGAATTCTGTAGTTATAGTAAAGGTCCATGTTTTTGGTTGCTTTATTTTATGTTATTGTTATTATAACCTGCACATAACTGCGAAAGTGTCATGTCCAGAGATCTTTTCGTAAGTTTCTCCAGTGCAGCTGTTACATGAATTTGTTTACCCTCTGATCCATCTATTATTTATGCCCAGGGTGACTTAAGTTTCGGCTTTTGGTTCTAAATAAATTTATTTTGTGTTATCACAACTAAAATTACAATTTACAATGTGTTAGCCAGTGATCAGAGTGTGAGTTATAGAGGGAGTGGTGTACCAAATATTTGGAACCTGAACACAAATTATCTGATATTAAGAACATAATGATATTAATAACATAATGTGTGTGTGTGTGTTTATGTGATTTGGATTTTTAATGTAGCTTAACAATTTTTCAGTCATATCGCTACGATGTCTGCAGTGTGGCAGTTTAAAGTTATGTCTAGCACTGGGCCATCATGCCACAGACATGTAGCATCATGTCCCATCCAGTCACATTATCCTGATACCAGGCCAACCAGTCCTAACACTAAACTTTTAATGCTGAGGCGAGGCAACTGTTAGTACCATTTTAATAAGTCTTTTGTATGACTCGGCCGGGGTTTGAATGTGCAACCTCCCGTATCCGAGGCAGATGCTCTAACAACTAGGCCACCGGAGCACAATTTATGGACAGGATAAATAAATAACTTAGCAGTCCATATGCTGATAGACAAACTTCAGATAAAAGAGTAAATGTTTATGATCGGTATGTTGTTACACAATTCAATACACAATATAATACAATAAAGTATATTTTATTGTAAATAACCTGTTTATAAATTAGTGTTTTGCAAAAGTTTTAAAAAGTATTCTATTGCTATGAGAAAACCTGATGAATGTGCATGATATTTTAACAAGAACTATGAATAAAGAACAAAATATATGTACAGTAATTGAATTTTTTTCTTCTTAAATCCAGCTTATCTGACTTCAAATACTGGCCTTCCACACAGACCTGTTAGGAGATCACCTGTCTTGAAAGACCACAATTTGCTGGCAAAAGCGGCGTCTTGCATGACAAGGTTTACATACCCAATCACTTTGTTAATGACACTTGTATATTTGCTGATGTGTTTGATTTCAGTGAATTGCACATAAACAATACTTTGGAAAAGACCTAAGCTATGATTTGCTTAAAATTCATGCAGAATGAAACTTCATTTTCACCATACGAAGTGCCGAGTATAGCTTTCTACAGATGAGCGTGTAAATTAGCATGGTCTTTTCCCCGATATCTTAAGTTTGTTGTGTGCTAGACTTGTATAAAGTTAGTCAGTCTCATCTTGGTATAAGAAATTAATGAAGATAACAATCCTAACCTTGACTACTCGTGCACAACAGTGTCCAAAAGCATAGACCACACTGTAAGCAAGGGCATGACTTACCAAGGAACCTTCAAAAAATAAGGGATACCATATCAGCTAGACATTGAGGAAACTGTGGGAACATTATGTATTCCATCTCTGCTTTTTGTTTTTGTTGATTCACAACCAAACAAGATTCATTTTTATTTTCTCAAAAACTAGGGACATCTATTGCATCAAATAACTGTCAATGTCAAAACTTGAAATTTTAAAATTGTTCTATTAGTATAATACTGATGCCATGATTTCATTGCAAGTAACAGTGACGCTTCTCATCCTTGATGAAATCTTTGAGTGACAAATAAAAGACTGGCATGGGAGACTATGATCAGTTGTGTATGAATCATCAATTCCAAAGCCTTGCTAGATTTAACCTGAGGACAGGCCAAGGTTCCTGCTGAAAAACCCAGCAAGGAAGCACCAGTGTTAAGCAGCTGTTAGAAAAAAATGTGAGATTGTTACTAATCACCATACCCAGTGATCAACATCTGATACCCTGGTGCCTAATAATCAGTGTCCAGTGCCAGACAAATGGTGATTACCATTTGGGATATTACCCAGTGACCAATGTCCAGCATCCAATCACCCGGTACCCAATACCCAGTCACAGGCCTTCATTTAATCCATTACCCAGTGACTGGTTACCAGAGTTTGGTGATCCTGTGTCCAGTGATAGACCATCAGTGACAATCACTTAGCACACTATAGTCTGACAATACCTTTCTGTTTCTTGTACCCCCTGATGATTTCAATAACGGAAAACTTTAATGTGATAAAAAGTGCACAGAACTAGGTCAATTCATTCAACGATTTATAATTTCTAACCTGAATGTGACTCACAGTGGCCGTAACACTGGCATCCTCTGCACCTTTCATGCTTAACGGACTTTCCATAATAACACGGCACCATGTTGTGTACACTATGGGCTGGTTGATTTCCTCAGACAACATTGTGACATAGTTAATTCTATTTGGTAAATATTGGATAATTCCCTAAATTACCATAATGTTGAGAGTTTGAGTTATATCCTTTGCACACATGTATATAGAAATTACACTGCTTGTTAAATCCATGTGAAAGGCAAATTTGTAATTGCCATTCGTTTCCTTTGCTTGATTTGACATTGTAAATATCGGAAGCAGACTGCATAGTATTTTCTTTTAACGTACATACATGTGTAGCCATACATACACCCCTTCATTGAAAATGGACTTGTCGAGGAAGTGGAGATGACTGGCAAACAGGATTGTCTTTTACAATGAAAACGTCCATCTGGAATGAAACGCACAGACAATAATGGTGTTAGGATCCCACCTTGGCATAATCAGGTTTGAAATCATAAATCAATAAATGAACTGATTAAATTTTGTGCATCTTTTATTTCATTTGTGCTTTTCGTCTTTTAAATCGGTAGGGGGGTACAAATAAATGGGGAGGTATATTCAGATTATTGTCTGTCAGCAGTAATTAATGTCGACCTTATTGGAGAATCAATGTTGAGGGAACTTAACTCGAATGAGATTCCCCTCAATTTACAAACAAGTCTACACGTAAGAAGCCTGCTTTCCTTGCATGGGAATGGCAGGCAACTTTCCTCCACTGAGAAATGCTGAAGATCTCTCGTAGCTGAAATTTTCTTCCAAATGACAGAGATTCCACTCTTGCAGGAGTGGGTAATTTCTGTACCCTAGAAAAAGCATATCCCTCCCTTACAGGAGCTGCTAACTTCCCTAAATTAGGAAGACCCATAGACCTCTGCTGGGAGAGGAGGGTGTCCCCCATTGATAAAGATGTCACTTCTTGGTGCTGTAGGCACAGCAAAATTCTGCTACCTGGTAAGTCCTTTACTTTGTTAGGCAAAAAAAACCCCCAACAAATAGGAAGCCATTTAGCATACAGACACAGTACGTGCTCAGCAGGTAAGAAATGTTTCTTAAGCAGCCTTTATATCACTACATTTACTCCAACTTTGATACATAATGAATGCTGAAAGGAAATAAAAGAAATAAGAACCAAAACAAGAACTGGGTAGGTAATAAAAACTCTAACATAGAGACTATAGAGGAATGAAAAATGAAGAGGCACCCTCAAATTTAATGAAATGGGACACTGATACAGGAAGTCCAAGGAAGAGAAGGATGATATTTGATGTGGTAGAAACAGAGAAGCAAGGCTTAATTTTTCCCTGGTTTTGGAGAACTTGCTTATAAATACTGAAGCAGCAGATATTGTAATAGAGTACAGAATGGACCATTCTCTCTTAACATTAGTGTATAACATTGGAACTTCAAGAAGGGAAATTAATTTTGGAAGTTCAACAACCCATTACTTAATGACAAGACATATACTGAAAATATAAAAGAAGTAATCAAAAACATTAAATTACAAAATTTGTCAGATATTTATGTCCACTATGATGTCGGTATATTCCAAATGATGAAATACAATTTAAGATCAAATTTTTGTAGTTCTTCTATTGGAGAATAGAGCAAAAACAATATCTTATTCGTCTTTCAAGAAAAGGCAAAGAGAGATTAGAGAGAAAGATCTTATTAAAGAGAATAATAATTTATCAGAAGATAATGAAATAACCAATACCAATTTGATGGTTGAAAAAACAAAATGAATTACAAGAATTGTGTCAGGGAAAAACTTAAGGGTCATATGATTAGGTCTAGAGTTAGATGGAGTGAAGAGGGTGAGACAATGATGAAATATTTTTGCAACTTAGAGAACCAAAACTATCTCAGCAAAAACATGAAAAGTATCATAAAAAACGACAACACTATCACTGCCAAACAAAAAGAAATACTTGAAGATACACAATAATACTATGAAAGGATATATGCCTCAAGAGATATAGAAAACAGATCACACTTAATTTTCAAAAACTGATATTCCACAACTAAATACAAACCAGAGCCAAGAATTAGAGGGTAAAATTTATTTTTCCGAAACTTTAGCTGCCATAAAAAACAAGAAAAATGGTAACAGTCTGGGTTCTGATGGGTTTTCTGTTGAATTTTTTAAAGTTTGTTTGGAGTGATTTAGGATATTTTCTAGTTAGGTCAATTAACTTTGGTTATGAAATAAACAGTCTCTCAGCAACTCAGAAGAAAGGCATTATTACTTGATAAAAAATTATTTTAAAAATTGTAGACCAATATTTCTTCTTAATATTACCTATAAAGTGGCCTAAGCATGTATGCAATTAGGATTTTATAAATATTATTGTGAAAATATAAGAGCAGTATAAAATGTAATTTGTTACATTGAAAAGCATAATATACCAGGTATGCTACTGCAGATTGATGTTGGAAATGCTTTTTATTCCATGGAATGGGAATTTTTTATTTAAAAGTATTAAACTTCAACTTCAATAATTTGATTATAAAATGGATTCAAACTGTTTATCACAATATAATATCGTGTGTAACTCTTAATGAACATATCTTGGTTTCATATATACAGAAGATGCAGAAAAGGCAATCCCCTTTCACCTAATTTATTTTGACCCTGTGCAGAGATACTGTCATTAATGATTAAAAAGAACAAAGATATAAATGGAATTATTATACATGGAAATGAATTTCTAATATCTCAGTATGCAGATGAGACATTATTTTTGGATGGAGGTGAAAAAGCTCTTAAAAAATACAATGCATAGATTACTATTCTATGCAAAGACCTCCTGCCTTAATGCTAATATACAGAAAACAAGAACAGTATGGATAGGAAGTATGAAAAACAGCAATACCCATTTGTGTATGGAGTATGCTGGATAGATGATAGTTTCCCAGTATTAGGCATTATCTTCTCTACAGATAGTAAATCTTAATTATGATAGTAAATTAAATGACATCAAAACACTACTGACTCAGTGGTTTAAGAGAATTCTTACCAGCTATGGGAAAATTACTGTCATAAAATCACTTGCTTTATCAAAATAAAATCATATATTAATAAGTTTACCAAATCTCCAGAATGGTTCATTAAGAAATTAAACAATTTAATCTACAAGTTGACAAGATAAAAAGAAAAGTAATAAATAAAAGTTATGAAGAAGGGGGACTTGAAATGACAGGCTTAAAAAATTTGCTCTCTCAAAATATCCTGGGTCAGAAGAATACTAGCTAAAAGTAAAAAATGGAGTAAACTCATGTTTCACTGTTTTAATTTCTTGAAGGATTTTCACAAGTTTGGTATCAGTTATATAGAAGATAGAAGATATCAATAATATATTTTGGAAGAATATTTTTATTTCTTATAACATATACTCGAAAAAGTTTATTCCAAAGACTTTTTCAGATTTTCTTTAATGAAGCTTTAATGTATAATGAATATTAAGGTCAGAGGCATTATTATCATCGGAGTATTTCTTCTGTGGCAGTAACCAAAACTTGTTTTTTGAGAATTATATGATATGATAGCTTCAGTCAATGTCAGAGAAATCAAAATACCCGAATCAAGCCTAAATCTCAACAACACTATTGGAGCCCAACATTTTCCTGAAAAATGTCTTCCAAACCAAACATAAACAATCGGATGTTAGATTCAGTGCTAACTCGAATGATTCTATACGAGCAAATCCTGTCATATCAAAATCAGGTAAAGGTCAGTTTATTGAAACTTGAACCATTTCATGTGTTGGATGACCGAATCATTTGAAATACTCAGAACATTCTCCAAACGCAAGAAAACTTCCTGGACAAGCTGCTACCATGTCAGCCGATATAACATTTTTATGATCGTACTTTGTGTTCCATAAACCTCCATGACCGTACTCAATACAACTACACTGAAAGTCCTCGACAAATTCCCACCGTGTTGGTGTCCACGAGTTTTTCTTTTGTGCAGCATGTGCAGCAACCGATGGAACTGTAAAACAAATACCGAGTAAATGTTCAAGATTGTCATTCGAGTACTTCAACGCGAGATTTTTCATTTCGTCGTGGAGATATTCTGTACGGTACATATCTCTGTTAGGTCGTATGAACTAGTCATAACCGGAATCTTTGGAACTCGAAAACAACCAAACAGAAACAGGATCACTCTTGCTGATATTTCTGATAAAATCAAACATATTTCCACTGTAGAATTTAACAGTTCAATCTTGTGGTGCAACTTATGATCATAAAAAAACCCCAAAATAATCATTGGAAAAACTAATAAACTTTCCAAAAATGTTCAACTTGACTTAAATAATTTCACAATATTTATTGTCAAATGAATTTGTTCTCCAATATTATTGATGCTGAAGTTATTTTATGTGCATGTCAGTGTTCACATCATAATTAAGTCACAACAATTTGTCACTTTTTGCAGCAAATATATTATACTTCTCTCTTTCATAACAAATCTGTAAAATAAACACCCAAGTACATCAACTATATACAAATAATCCCATACATTCACTTGTCTTTTTCTCCACTGGACACAACCTGTTGACATGCCAGTCGAGCTCTTTCTGCGGCTTTGGCAAAGATTTCTTTGTCACCAATGACTTTTTTGGCTCCATGTGCAATCGTTTCTTTTTCCTTCTCAATGAGAGCCTTTTTCCTTTCAAGCTGTTGCTTGTATTGGCGACATGCAGTGTGCATATTCTGACAGAGGGCTGCATCTGTTCTCTCATGCAAGAAATCTTTCTTCTTATAATAATTAATTACACTTTTTCCAGATGCCTTCTGAGCTTCAATTTTTCCTTATGCAGCTTCTTTTGTAGGTGCTGTTCCAAATTCTTACAACCGCGATTACCGTAATTCAGATCTTTCTTGCAGAGGTCACAAAATGCCAGTCCTCTAGCATTCAGTTTTCTTATAAACTGACCAACTAAATTTCAGTCAACTTTTCATCCAGTCATTCACATTTCCATACGTTTTTTAAACCTTTATCTAAACTTTTTGTGTCATTGTCGCTCTCAACAGGAATCAGACCACAACTAATAATTCCAGTTCAGTACCCACGAATGTAGTCCCAGTCTATTTTTAGAGCATTTTTTCCTGTCTCCATTTCGTGGTGATACAAGAGTTAGATTGAGGCATTCTTGGTATAGATATAAAGGCAATTGTTTATTCTTTAGAATATGAGCTTATGGTGTGGTTGTCTGTGTGTGTTTTGGCGACAGTGTACAGTGAGTAATAAGGTCTTGGTGATGATCCGGAAGTGAAATCTGTGTTCCATTGCACGTTGGTTTGTTTACAGTCAAGACTGTCAAAAAAATGCATGTGAACCTTTGACAAGAACTTCACAGTGAAGTCATCTTTGAAGGTATTTTAGATTAACATATGATTTATATTGACTGTCACACAGTGTAAAGTTCAGTACTGAGAAACAAATGTAAAGAATATATAGTAAAATTGATTGTGTTCTATGGCCAACAACTTGGGACATCATGTTTTTCAAGTGTGCTTCTTCTTTCCATTGCCATCAGTTTCCATTACACAAAGATTCATTGGATGAATTTAAACTTTTGACCAATCAGAATACTCTTTACGAGAGTCATGTGCTAACTAATATACGGACCGAATACTTCACAAGGGTCATTGCAGAATGGGACCAAACAGACCGTTTTTTTAAAAAAACCGGATCGGAGATGATATAAAAAATGGACTATATCAAGAAAAATCTGATTCAAGTCAGGAGAAAAGGGGAATTCCACTTTAAAATGGAGACAAATCATGTCTGCTTCATGGCAGAAAAGTGAATGAAATATATGTTGTTGTTGTTGTTGTTGTGGGGTTTAACGCCATTTTTCAGCACACTATAGGCTATACATGGCGGCCAGTATTAATGGTGGAGGAAGAAACCGGGAAATCCCCGGAAAGAACCACCGACCCACGAGAAGCTACTGGCAAGCTTTCTCACTTATCCACATTCGCCGAATCCTAGACTCGAACCCACGCAGACAGAGGTGAGACGGCAGTGATCCGTAACGGAGAGCGCTTTAGACCACTCGGCCACTCGGGGCCCCTTGAATGAAATATATAATGTTGGAACTAACTTTCTACAATATGCAGGGGTCCTTAATTCTGTGAAATATTATATGAATGGATTATCTATTGAATTCCAATCTGAAATTTTGGAAAAACCTTGGATTACAAAAAAGATCTTACTTCTCCTTGAAAGTAAGAAAGGCTGCAGAAATATTTATACTATCTTGGTAAAAGACACAGAAGTATTAGAAACTAAAGCACTATAGGACATTTTGCCTTAACAAACAAAATTACAAAAGATTCTAATCTAATTTGGTTTCAATGTAAATTACTGCTTAGAGTTCTTGCATCAAACATTTTCCTAGAAACAATTGGAATAGCAAATAATAATATATGTTCTTTTTGAATGGATTCACCTGAAACATTAATTCACCTTTTTTGGGACTGTGCACTGCAAAGCAGTTTTGGAATGATTTAAGCCAGTGGATTAGAAACAACACTAATTTCCTGCATACCTTTTCACTTATAGGAATTATTGGTATGCTAGAAGCAGGCAATGTTAATTCATTTTATATTGCTGATGTCTGTAAGTCACATGTCTAATATGCGCCATGAAAGAAAACCTCCATCCCTACCTTTGTTTAAAATTCTTTTAAAAAAATACTACACTTACAACACTTATGAGATGGAATTAGATAAAAGAAACAAACTGGAATGTTTTGAAACTGAATGGTATACATTTATTAAGTTAGTTGTATAGTAGTCATTTTCTGTCTGTTGTTTGAAATGTTTTAGATATATTTATGAAAATCAGTTGATGCATCTACAATCTTGAATTATCTCTTGGTTATATTTTTGTACAAATCATCAAGAACTAGTTTTATAAAATTTACATGTAAACCTATTATATACTTATACTCTTACAATACTCCTGATTCTTATTCTCTTCTGCTCCACACTTTTTTCTCGTTCTCATCTTTCCTTTCTTACATTTTACAGTGTTTTCTTTCTTCAGGCTATCCACTTTTCTTCTTGAACCTATTCCCCTTTTTCATAGCTCAAAATCTTGCTGTTTGAAGCCTTTGTACAGAAGACAAGACATATGTAGACAAAGAATTTTAAGGTAGTCAGTGGGATGGCTCCCTGACACACAGCTACCTATGTACTAAGAATATTTAAAATAAAAAATAAAAAAATAAAATAAGGATATTCCAATATTTGACTAATGTATCTGACTAGAATCAAGCTGTTTTTCATTTCAGACCACCAAGGACTAATTTGTAGAGGAAATATTATCCTTGGTCTGGGAACTAGCACCTGGATAATATATAGCAACACAATAATAGCAGGTAATGCATTACTGCTATTAAAATATGAAAATAATTTGTGAATAATGGCACTAAATATACGAAATGAACTAAAAACAATGTGAAATATGTGATAACATATTAACAGTAAATGTAGCAGGCATTGTAATATGGCAGTACTAGCAATTATCAAACACTAAATCGAATTGATCAAAACTGGCTTTAAAATATTTAAGAATTACTAATCTGTCCAAACTTTTTAGTAATAATTAAATTTATAAACTTTTACAAATTCTATAAGGAAATATGTTGTTAAATCTACTTCTTACACATAATTAAGATGTAAAGAAATTCGGATACTTAGATGCAATTATTGTTGTGCATCTGAGACTCAGTTCCTCAGCCTGATGCTACATTGCATTATAAATTTCTGCACATCTTGTTTCCTTAGCAAGAAAATTATTAGTGTATATCAGAAATACACAAAAACATTTCTGGTTTGATGTGGGGGAGCTTCATGATGTTTTTCCTAGTATCCTTAGCTTTTGTTGGGCAATGAGAGTAAAGTGTCTTGCCTAAAGACATAACATGGCAGCAAACCTGGCCTGGTATCAGAATCAAACTCAGTTCTCATGTCCAGAACACTAACCTCTGGTAACAAACCTGTCTTATTATATCATCAAATTATTACCAACTTAAAGAATCACACATTATACTATTATTTTATACTGTTCTTCTATTTAAATTATAAATTATTCATTACAATCCCTACCATGTACTATTTTGCTACTGTTTTTTTTATACGTATTCTATAGACATTTATACATCTTAACTCTGCATAACCCCAAACATAAATATCAGGGGTTACTTCTCCCTCTTTACTCTAGCAAGAAATCTAGGTCAATAGGATCCTCTCTGTTGAAATTCCTTCCAATATTGCTGACTGCGTATTTTATGACAAAAGACACTATCTGTCAAAGTCAATCAAATTCTGCTGACTGGGGCTTAAGAAGAATTTGTTTTTAGGTTTTCCTATTTTTTTTAGTAAAAGTGGCCCATCTGATGCACATAAGCTAGCTTTCTGATGACAGATTGGTATTATTTGAATAAATCTGTCTGGATGCTGTCAAATTGTTTATGGGCTTTTGACAAGATGTAATTTCAAGTTTTATTCTTGTTAGTAATGGCAACCATATAGGACAGTGGATCAGCACCATTTAAACAGCTGAAAGAGCTTCATGCCAGGGTGATATCTTCCAAATTTGGTAAAATTAAGTTGAGCAGTCTTTTACAAGTCAATTTTAAGTTCATCTAGTTTAATTAGTCACATTTTATGAGGGATTAGCTTCAAATGAAGGAATTTAAAAGATCTTCATGCTAGGATGCTTTCTGTCAAATTTGGTTGAGAAGACATTTAAAGGTTTTTCTAATATTTTTCAATGGTGGCTACGTTTGTTGGATTGGCATAATTTGTTGAATAGATTTAAAAAACCTTCAAGCAAGGGTGCTCTTCTATCTAAGCAGAATCATGTGTCTTTTGATCCACCCAATTTTATCTCATTTTACTTACTTGTTATTTATTTTTGGGAAATATGTAACTAACAAAAAAGTCTGAAAAAGCATACATGTACCTTTTTATCCAGTTTAAACTTTCTGTATTCCCTCAGAAAACTTAAAGAGGTTTGGACAAAATTCATAGAGTTTTTCAACAATTTCAGGAACTTTTAAGAAAGAACTAACTTTTAAAACTTCACATAGTTTTCAAGGCAATCCAAGGATTTTTCATGCATGTATAAACAATGTGTAAAATTTCACACAAGTTTATTAATCCATAAAAATACTGCAATGGAATCTATTAAGAATAATTTAACAGATTAAAATGTAACCTTGACCTCTGACAGTTTATCTTCATACCCTTAAGTTCATAAACCAAAATTTGTGTCGTCTGTACATCCAAAGTAAAGTCAAGCCAGCTCTTGAATGAATAATTATTCAAAATTATAAGGATTTTACAAGGCGTTTGATCTAAAACAAAACTGGGAAGAAAATAGGGATAACATAAAAATACAGCACTAAAGGTGTTTACAATTACCATCTGAATACACCTCTCCCTTAATAACTTGAGCACAATGGGATCCCAAAACATGGACCAGACTAACTGTTGATACACCACAAAACAAGATTTCTTTTCCCAAAATCTAGCAACATTTATTTTGTGAAACAATCGTCTATGTTGAAACAAAATTTTTATATTGCTCAATAAGTAAAATATTGATACTGTGATTTCATTGCAAATATTAGTGATACTTCCTTCTCCTCATCCTTGAGGATATCTCAAAGTGCCAATTCAGGAATTCTCTGAAATTTGCTTCTCCACAATGATCCTATCTGAAACAAAGCTCTTTATCTGACAAAGTATTCATTTCACTAGGTGGCCTTGACATCTTTGATCACATTTATGAATGAGCAGGTTAATTTAAGGTAATTTAATTATATACACAATAATATGTATAACTGTGTTTAACTGATCAACTGGAACGAGTTCAACCGATTTATGACTGGGGCCGCACTAGATTTTATGCAAATAGGACTTGCATACCATTTAACTTTTCTTTAATTCAACCTTATTTGATACAAAAGATGAAATTAACATGATAGTACAAAGGAGGCCAGCTTTTAATTCTGCAACCAGACAGCAAATTCTTCCATCAAGTCAGATATTAAAACATGGTTGGCACTTAATTTCTCAGCAAAACGCTTGCAGACATAGCTGTTACAGTCGATTGACACAATTTATGTCTGAATACAAGAGGGCACATTGCATTTATGATGATTATCGTACTTACCATGTATATTGGGACATGATATAATAATAATTTTTTTTCGTGTCCCAGAACTTATGGTGAAACTTTCTTCACCTAGGTCATATGTCCCAAGACTTAAGAAACAAAATAAATTTGTACTGAATTTGTGCCCCCCCCCCACATTCCAATAAAATAGATAAACAAAATGCCTACGTGATAATAAAAAGAAAGAAACAAACTTTGTATTGTTATCATTTATTCCTTTTTATTCTTCATGAGCTTTAAAGAATAAAATACATCCATGAATACCATATACTGATATGTAGTGTAGCCTTCCATATTTGCTTATGTCTGATAACACATGATACATTGTTCATTGACATGACCACTAAGAAACAAATCATGTTTGGTTGTGCTCAAAGGTTTGAATATGTTATCCAACTGAAAACTGGATCCAACAAAATCGCTAATGAGAGGGAAATAATCAACCGATATCTTGAAGATAACCGCCAATCACACATGACACAATGTTAGGTGCAAAATAACCAAAATTGAATTATATCCAGGTAAACTATAAGACAGTATCTTGAAAATAAAAATCATTATTTGAAAACACATTCACTTGAGTGCAAGTGACAATCTTTTTGCTAGCACAGGTTACAAAATCATTAAAGCAAGTTATTGCTGTAACATCATTGCCCGTTTGTATTAATCATAACTACAGATGCCAAGCACACAGAAGCCTGAGTGGTGAATAAGCACAACTGGCAGTAAACTCATTATTTGAACTTACTGACAGGACATCAAAGACAAAGGTTATTTTTATTACAATGCAAGCTGACCTTGGAAGCTGACTTTGAATGCTTTGAAGCTGGTTTTTCTTTTTCTAAAGGAAATCAATACAAAGGTTATTTTATTGCAAAGCAAGCCAACCTCGGAAGCCAACTTTAGATTTCTTTTTTTTTGAATATACAAAGACAACCGAAATAGAGAAGCTAACTCTGGTTCCTTTTCACTGGTATTCAGGGGAATTTTGAAAATAAATTGAAACAATGGAACAAATTTTAAAGTGACACAATATATTGCTTCTTGCAAGGACATCGATGACCCAGCATTACCCAGAAGATTTGGAGAAAATAAAATCATTTGATGAATTTGTGAAGGCCAGAAGAGAAGCAGATGATTTTGCAAATGAGAGGGAAATAATCAACCAATATCTTGAAGACAACCACCATTCACACATGACACGGTGTTAGGTGCAAAATAACCAAGACTGAATTATATCCAGGCCAACTACAGAACAGTATCTCGCAAATAAAAATCATTATTTGAAAATACATTCACTTGAGTGCAAGTGTCAATCTTTTTGCTAGCACAGGTTACAAAAGCATCATTAAAGCAAGTTATTGTTGAGTATACTGTTCACCACAAACTTCAGTGTCCGTTTGTATTAATTATGACTACAGATGCCAAACACATAGAAGCCCGGGTGGTGAATAAACAAAACTGGCAACCAAGCAGTAAACTAATTATTTGAACTTACTGACAGGACATCAAAGACAAAGGTTATTTTTATTACAAAGCAAGCCGACCTCAGAAGCCGACTTTGGATACTCTGAAGCTGGTTTATCTTTTTTTTTTAAAGGATATCAATAAAAAGTTATTTTATTGCAAAGCAAGCCGACCTCGGAAGCCGACTTTGGATTCTTTTAAGAGTGTCAATCTATTGTTTTGATTTTTTTTTTGAATATACAAAGATGGGTCGAGATATGGAAGCTAACTTTGGCTCCTTTTCACCGGTATTCACGGGAATTTTGAAAATAAATTGAAACAATGGAACAAATTTTAAAGTGACACAATATAGTGCTTTGTTCACAGACATCGATGACTCTATGTCACCCAGAAGATTTGGAGAAAATCAAATCATTTGATGAATTCGTGAAGGCCAGAAGAGAAGCAGATGCTTTCCCAAACATTATGATCATGAACATGGATGAAATTCTAGTGTACTTTGATCTCATTCCTGGATGGACCGCCAATAAGATGGGGGTCAAAACGTGATTTTTGAATGATTTAAAAGGTGTCCCACAGCTTATGATTTGAGAAAATGACGTGTCCCAGAACATACAGTGCACAAAAAATTACTTTCAAATTTAATTTATGGCGTCCCAACAAATACGTTGTCCCAACATATATGGTAAATATGGTACACTTAAACTGAACTAAAATTTATAGCTAAAACACAAATTTTGCTTGTTAAAAAATAATTGATATTATTTAAGTAATGCCTCCTGCAGCCGTAAGTGAAATTTTCACTGATCAAAATTTTGTTGAATATCATTATTTACAGTGTACTAAGAAGGTCGTTTGAAAAGAACATGTAACAAAATATATGACTTCTTACTGAAAGTTGATAATTTCATAATGTTGATTAGAATTTCCAGATTCTATCTACCGTTTTCGATTGAAAAAACCCCCAAAAAACAAGTGATACATCAACGTTTCATTTACCAATTATGATCACAATTTTCTTCAGGTTGAACAAATAGGGCTAATATTTTTGTATTCTAGTTTTAAAAATGGGGCCCATGCCTAACCCCAATTTATAAGTGGGTTCGCTAGTGATAGGGGCACAAGTTATCAAGGGAGTGGTGTCCCACATATTTTGGAACCTGAACACAAATTATCAGATATTAATAAGATAATGTGTGTGTTTGTGATTTGGATTTTTAATGTGGCTTTAACAATTTTAAACCAAGTCAAATTATTCTGATACCAGGCCGATCAATCCTAACACTAACCTCTTAATGATGAGTGCCTAGCGAGGCAGCTGTTAGTACCATTTTTATAAGTCTTTGGTGTGATTTGGCCAGGGTTCAATAACATAATACATTTAGTAATAATTTATCAAAACATAAACTCATCCATTACTACTCCTTCTTTTCTCTTTTGTATTGCCTACATGCATTATAATGATTCATTTTGTTTTTTCACCCTTTTTATAATGAAAAGATTTTTAAGCCCAATTGTAATGTATTTCCCCCATATTTATATAAGGATAATATAGAGATTTTGGAGAATTGTCGGTAAAAATACAGCGATAAAATATTATAAGGAAAAAATATAGGGATAAAAAAATTACAGGGATACAACAAAATAACAGGGAAAAAATATAGGGATAAAAAAAATAATATACAGTAGAACCTGTCTTGAAAGACCTCCCTTTCTGCCAGAAAATTATGGTCTCTCATAACAGGTCACAGTGCTATATAATCATTAAGTTTGTACACTGAGAATATGGTCTCTCAAAACAGGTGGTGTCACATAGCAGTGGTCTTTCAAGACAGATTTCACTGTATAGGTATTTTAGTGATAATTTATTAAATTTTAGTTTATGCACAACTTAAAGATCTTGAGTTATTGTAGGTACACATAGCCAGTGTTGCAATGGGGTTTGTTTGATAAAGACCATTGAGGGAGGAACTGCCACTGGTGGTGTGGTAAGATGATGTAATGTCAAATTATAAGGCTTAGTCAGTGGCTAACACTTGGATAGGGGTGATGTACATGTACCTTCAAACTGAGAGGCAGACCTGGGAATTATGCAAGAGACTGTTATTAGCCTCTTGCTGTTTCATGGGGCTTGTTGGGGGGGGGGGCATGAGCAGAACTATTCCCATTGGTTGGCACTGGCAGCAGAATTCAAAGAGTCAACCAAATTAGATAATCTTACGTAACATTGCAGGATCATATAGAGTACCATGTGATAAGTCACTTCTCTGGTTTTTCAAATGTACAGGCAATGAATGTAGAGTTTCACTTCTCTGGCTTTTCAAAGGTACAGACAATGGATTTTGAGTCTCTGCATCAAACTTTTCTTATGGATTTGTGCTGGGGCTTTTCAAAGGGGCAGACAATGGATTTTGAGTCTCTGCATCAAACTTTTCTTACGGATTTGTGCTGGTGGTCTGGTGTTTTTCCATATTGTGCAAACTGACTTTCTATTCATCTTCCCGATGTGCACCATTAACAGTCGAGTTGATCCTCTTGCTCGCTAGCAATGGCCAATTAAAATGTGACATTACCGAAGAAATGGTCTCTGCCAAACTTAGACAAGAACTTTCTATTTCAGGTGTTCAATTCAGCGCGGGAGTAATGAAATCTCATCAATTCCTTTGTTCAGGGCATGTAGCGGCAATGGTGTTAATGATAATGAAACGGTTCTCAGAACAGATATTGCCTAGTTCCCAAATTACATCATCAGACGCCGTATTTGTGGTCAGCAAGCAGATTTATCATTGACTTTATATATTGTGTTTGGAAGTTGAAATACATTCATTGAATATTAAGATACTTTTACGAACAGTACATATGTAAACTGAACGCAAATCAAGTTTTCTGTTGTGGTTTGACTTTGACTTTCCTACTGTGTGCCTGGTTAAAAAGGATAAAATTTGGTGATCGCACATGGGGGAAACTACCGGGTTTCCCGTCGTCCAGGTAAAATGGGCAGAATAGCGTCTGCTAGTGATCTTATCGGGAAGTATCTTTTCGGCCCATGCGCAACCAGAAGTGCCTTCAACACATCCTATTATTTCGACAGTGACCCAATTGTCGACGATGGTGTTAGATTTGCAAAATACTCTGGCTACGTTGTTTGAAAGTGTTTGGCTCCTTGACTGACTCTAGGGATAGTGGCACGAGGGAAGCTCGGACCAAGCTGACACACTATTCCTTAGGGCATGTAGAATCATTGCCGCTGGAGGTTCCCATCATGGACAACAATGCAGCCCTAGGGAAGACAATTTCCATCCCTTCAGTGATGATCGCAATATACGAGGCAGAACCCTTGCCATTCCTGGAGACAGTGCATCAGAATCTTCACCAACAAATTCAAGAAGGTGTACAGATTCCTCCAGCTCTCACCTTATGCAGAGGAAATTCCAGTACACTTCCCGGAACTTAGGACATTTACGACTGGGAGTAATAAAATTGTCCATTTTTGGTAAAAAGGGCTCTTTCTCCATGTTCCATGGAAGCTTACAGGGGCAGTTGAAAACACTACATCTATTTTCTCAATCACTTTAAAACTCCACAGCACTATATTTTTTTACCCCATGTTCCACATTGCAATTTTCTTTTCACATCTTTTTGAAAAACACTGCGCAATCTGGGATCAGCCCAGAATACATTCTATGCGGGAATCAGCCGAGCATAGATTTAGTTAAGAGGGGATCAGCCCATAATACATTAACAAGCTGGGATTCAGCCTAGCACAGTCTACTTAAGCTGGGATCAGCCCAGAATGATTGGCAAGCTGGGATTCAGCCTAGCACATTATAGTTCTAGTCCACAAATCTGGGATCAGCCCAGAATACATTCTATGCGGGTATCAGCCTAGCATACATTTAGTTAAGATGGGATCAGCCCATAACACATTAGCAAGCTGGGATTCAGCCTAGCACATAGTCTACTTAAGCTGGGATCAGCCCAGAATGCACTTTAATGCTGGGATCAGCCAAGTACCAATTATCTTTTAGCTGGGATCAGCCCAGAATACACCATAATGCTGGGACCAGCCTAGCATAGAGTTACTTGAATATGGGATCAATCAATGCTGCTGGTTTAGTTGTTGAGTTTACACATTACAAACACTCCAACGGTACCCCTTTTGCCTAAGTGTCATGCCCCCCCCCCCAATAAATTACAAGACCAGTACCCTGTCCATGTGCCGCGTCACTATTTATAACTACTGGGGTGGCATAGGGACCACTCTTTCTTACATCTTGGGGGGGGGGAAGGATTTTCCCATAGCTAGGCACACGTCACTCGTTCTGTGTGGTTCTCATCCTCGTTTATTCAGGGATTAGGGTAGCATCAGGGTGCTAAGCACTGTCTATCAGACAGTACTATTCGAGTCTTGGGTAGGTGCCACTCCTATCCCTTTTGGAAATATATCTGCCTGAGCGATAAAATTTCAAGTTTGTAATTTTGTGCCGACTACAGGTCGTTTTGCACATCACCATAGCACTTTCTACTCCCTGGTTCTGCTTTTCAATTTTCTTCTTTCAGGTTTTTGTGGATACGCAGACTGATACCTATGGCCTCATCTTATGGACACTGCACTTCATATGGGTTCATTGGGGAGCACTTCTTCATATGGGTTCATGCAAGACATGATACAGCCGTCCACATCATAGGGCACTGCTCTTCATACAGGTTTATTGGAGAGCACTTCATTTGGAATTCATTGAAGGCGTGACCATCTTACGACACATCATTCTTCCGCTGTCATTCAGTGGCATGGAATACAAACATTTCTGATATTGTGTGCCATTTTGACACGTGTGCTGGACTGATGGTGTTATTGGAAAAATCAGTGGCCCAAGAAAAAGAATTTGGTGAACTGTGACAATTCTGCGACTGCACCTGCAGTTGGTGTGTAGGACCATCTAATTAGGACTGTAGAATGATGGTGCCGTCATGCTATGCATGGTACACCAGATTTCACCCTAACTGTCTCCTATCTCCTCAGCAACAGTTGTGTACATACGTTTAGTATCATGTGCTTTGGACACCAGTCCTTCCAAATGGATTTTCACATTACAAACTGGCATCCTCTTGGGGGCTCTCATTTGATATTTTAATCTCAAATTCAATTTGGAATTTTTCCCCAATCGGATACTAATAAGCTATACTAATAACATAATGGTCATGCCCATTAAATACATTTCTTTTACAGTTATAAATAGGAAAAATATAAGAATATTTGCTTCATGCTAGGATCAGCCTAGCTCTATTCCACGAAATCTGGGAGCAACCCAGAATACACTCTTATATGGGGATCAGCCTAGCATAGACTTGGTTAAGATGGGATCAGCCCAGAATACATTAGCATGCTGGGATCAGCCTAGCACGTAGTCTACTTAAGCTGGGATCAGCCCAGAATACACTTGAATGCTGGGATCAGCCTAGCACAGACTTTACTTGAGCTGGGATCAGCCTAGCACCAATTCTACTTGATCTGGGATCAGCCCAGAATACACTGTAATGCTGGGATCAGCCTAGCACCGATTGGAAATCAGTCTTTTACATTGAGCTGGGATTCTGCCTAGCACCAATTCTACTTGAGCTGGGATCAGCCCAGAATACACAGTAATGCTGGGATCAGCCTAGCACTGATTGGGAATCATTCTTTTACATTCAGATTCTAGCCCATGAGTAGCCCCCACAGAGAGAGCCAAATATTTTTTAAAATATTTAAATTAAGTATTGATGTTATTTTAGTTATGAGTTTGATGTTGTAGAATATTAGCAATAATGAATAGTGGCATGTCTGAGAGAAAGGGAGAGAGTGAGTGAGAGAGAGATGAATGCATATACTCATGTATCCTTTATTTCTTACAATGCATGTATTAAATCATTTTTCGTACAATGCAGTATTATTTTGTTGTGCATAAATAGGGATTTATATAATATGCAGCAATGACTGGAAGTCTTGTGGTTCACAAGAGGAAAATGATCATACAAACAAAGAAGAAATGATAAAGAGATTTTTGTAAAATAACTACATTTATCATCATGGATATGCTCAGAAAACTTGAATTTGGCCTGAACCTAATGAGATCCATGGAAGGAAGATCAAGATGTAAAATGACTCAAATAGGAATCACTGTATTAAAGGGGATCAACATAAGAGTTTTATTGCACGCAAACAAAGAAACTTTTGGGCTACAAAATTGATGACATTAGTTATGTCATTTAACCAAATAAACTTCCTTGAAGAACTGTTGACAAAGACATCACTTGGGAAGCACATGAAGATACAGATGATGGTATTTGGCACAATATTACCAATATTAAGCACATCAGTGACTGACATAATTATGCTAATGATTTAATTTGCTTGAAGAAAGGTTACACCATGTTTATTTAGAACATCTTAAAAGACACTGATAAATGGTTAATGTTCAGTCCCCTACTGGGGCTCCTTTGGTAGGTCCCTCACTCCTAGAAAGGATGTCTCCATAATTATAAACAGAGCAATAAGCATTTGTGTACATAGTAAATCATGTGAATATCTCTGTTCTCTGTATTTTATTGGTTACCTTTACTAGCACTCGTTTGTTTTTTTATGAACAAGTTGAATGTGTGTTGCATGTACCTAGGTCATGCTTATCAGTAATGTAATGCATTTGTGTTCTGTGTTCGAATATACTGACTAGTAGTTAAGCATGGAAATCAGTGACTTCTCAAGATGTCCACTTCAATGTATTTCACCTTCAGTGAAGGGAAAGAGACCAGCTTGTTATTGCATGTACTCTGACTTATACAGGATGACATGAATGTTACAAATTGTGGGAGTGGGGTTAACCTGTCATTCATCATTTACTGATCCTACAATACGTTAGTTGATAGGATCCTCCCTCATCAGATATCAAATGGCATTAGGAAACTCTGATCTGTAATGTGACGTAGGGTTGGTTAGCATGATGTTCTGAAAAGGACAATAAGCCTGTCTACTTGAAATGGAATTAATATGTACCTGATTTTATTTTCATTCAGCACTTTGATGTACCCAGTCTCTGAGGGCATGAGAAAGAGTAGAGCATTCCCCATGCTACCCACACGAGCTGTCCGACCAACACGGTGGATATAGTCAGTGGTGCTTCCCAGTGTTGTGTACTGTACGATCCATTCCACCTTGGGGAGATCCAGACCTCTGGATGCAACATCCTACATGATATGAGAGGAACTATTACCAAATATATATATATATATATATATATACCACATACATTAAAAATATCATAGCTTTTAAAGTGTTGGTTTATAAAGCAATTTGATATATATATTCAGTTGGTATATCAAATTGTGATCTGCCCATGGTGCAATAATACACTCTTGCAACTCTGTGCTGTCGATTCTAGGCCTATAGATCAATGATGAATTTCCACTAATTAACCTTTAGTGACGTATGAAAGTACGACAAAATGTATTAATAATCGTTTCTAACTGAAATTAATATGGTACACAATTTCATTGCAATCCTTTCTGCTTTCCATTCCTCCCTCCCCTCTCATGCACATGGGACACAAAAATCTTGAACAAGAGAGAAAAAGAATTTGGGCTGGATGAAAACCTTGAAACTGA